>JAVJIF010010458.1:0-126089 GCA_038442645.1 Agave tequilana | reverse complement strand
GACTTTTGTATCAAGAGTTCCACTCCTTCACAACTTTTAAATTTCAAATCCTCCTAGGTTTGTAAATATTACTTTTCACCTAGGGTCAATTGGGATTCCAAACTTTTTCAACTCTATATATATCCTATTTACCCTACCTCTCTTCCCTCAAACGAAAACGCCTCCCAGATCTAAAACCCTCTCCTCAAGCGCCGCCCTCCGATTTTTTCCTTCCACAGAGCCCTCCTGACTGTCGCGTTTGCGCGACCCAAGCCGCAGATCCGCGGCAATCCTGCATACTCTGGAGCGCCGCCAAATTTTCTGACGATCGATTTCTTGCGCTGGTGGTGATCTGGTGCCAAATCTTCCCAAATCCGTCTCCTGTGCCCTCTGCAAGCACGAATTTTTCTCCCCCCACGTATTCTGGGGGCGGTTTGAATTTCGATCTCCCAAGTTATTGATTTGCTCTAGATTTGTAGCATGGCACCCAACCTATTTGCTGAAAAGGATTTTTCCAAAATTCTATGTGATCCTAATGGGTATGGGCATATATTTATAGATCGGATTAGGGCATGGGATTGGTCCGCATTGGTATATGATAATACTGATAACGATGCCTTCTATTGTCCCGACTTGGTGACATTGTTCTACAACTCTATTGACCATGCATCAGTTGATTTACACACTTATCAATTCACAGTGCACATGCCCTTAGGCGACCTTTTTATCACGCTTCCTCTCCTTGAGGAACACACGCATGTCCCTACTTTCCCACAGCATAGCGACCCCCTCCCACTTATTGATTACATGACAATTATGGGGGCTCGCTGCACTGAGCAAGACCGCGGGCTAAAGGCCAGCACCACTTTTTGAATTGTACATTGCGTTGGACGATGGATCCAACGCAACATCTTAGGTCTGGACCACACCACATCATTTAACCGCCCGGTGTTGCAGCTTATTCACGACCTGATGACTAGGCAACACACGGTCTGTCTCAACAAGACCATCTTCCACACAATATTGCCAACTCCTCACGCACCCGGGGTGCCAAACACTCCCACCCCATTCTGATTACGCGTCTGTGTAGGACTTTCCTACCGGACGCCGTATTTGACTCTTTTGCCCGGTGTTTGTGACACAAGAGCGACCCACTAGTTCCTACAATAGTTGCTTACACGCGGTCTGGACCCCTAGTGTCCAGCCCGAGGATGTACCGATGGCTTCCTCTTCTGAGGAGAGTTTAGAAGAGGGAGATGATCCAGCATTTGGCAGCAGGAACCCCCTACGGACTCACGTGCCTTCATGTCCACCATCTGGCGGGGCATGAAGAAGATTTTTAGGGGCAAGTTCGTCTGAGGAAGAAAGTAGAGGAGCAATCCTCTAGGTTGGATAGGATTGAGGCTGGGCTGAGGCGTTCACAGTCGGCTGGACCTAGCACCACCGCGGGTCCAAAACGACGACGGGAGTGATCATGATCCTTTACCTTTTTCATGCATATTTTTATCTTGCATACATTGAGGACAATGCATGAGATAGGTATGGGGGGGGGTAGATACTAACTTAGGTTTTTTATTTTCTTTTTAGGATTTTTATTTTTAGGATTTTTCTTTTCTTTTTAGGATTTTTTTTATTTATTTCTTTTTAGATTTTTCATTTTCTTTAGATTTTACATTTTCTTTTTTATAAAAAAAAGAAAGAAAATTTTGATCCATTTTTAAAAAATTAAACTTGATTTTAGGGATTAAGGAAACTCTTAACTAAAATTTCTTAATATAAGTGGAAAAGAGGAGTTTTGTTGGATTTTTAGGTTAAGTGAAAAAGGATAAGAAAGATAGCTAGATTTAATTCTTACTTAGCATATATGCATTAAAATATTGAGGGATTAATCAAAGACTTAGTGATTCTATTTACATATAAAATAATAATAATAATAATAATATAAGTATAAATAAATAATTACTTAGCCACTAATTAAGCTGGTTGGCTGTGCCTCAAGAAGCATGGCCAGTCACGCCTAAAGGTGGTTAAGTCCTTAGTATTCATGGCCTAGTTTACTCGAGTCCTCGAACCTTAGGGATGTATCTTCATCTGGTGCCCTAAGACCGACTGGTTTGGGAGTCATCGGTAAGAGGCTCGTTACATGGGTAAATTAGAAAGCCTAAGGAAGCTAAGGAAGTGTAAATAAATAAATAAATATAAAAAAAATTTATAATAGTAAATAAATGATCTTTAGTCCAAGAGAAATCCTCATATTTATAGATGTATATATGCTAGGTTTGATGCAAAATCCGGTCTTCACTCTATTCCTTAGAAACTTAACCTAAGTTGAAGATAAAACTCTAAATAGAAACTTATATAAAGAATGACGAGTTTAGGGTAACCTGAAAACTATAGATCAAGTGAAGTTCTTGAAAATAATGGATCAAAAATTTCTCACTAACTTTTTCTTTTTCTTTTTGGATTTTGTGGGTGCAATCCGCTGAAAACCCTCAGGAGACAACACTCCTCCTCTAGGGTAACCTAGAGGTTTAACGGCTTGTTGCACGTGCTCAGTGCAATCGTATCACCTACGAAAGTGGTGCAATAACTTAGCTAGGATTCTTTTCTTTTTTTTCTCTTTTTGCTCGGGGACGAGCAAAAGCTAGGTATGGGGGTGTGATTATTATTCATTTTTGCATCATTTTCCGCATCCATATCATGCATTATATCAATAAAATGGGTTTTTTTACTCTTTTTCTCTCTATTTGCAGGTCCATCATAATGGAGAGGAGGCCCATACTCCATGGAATTATCAAGAATTAAAAGGGATTAATCAAAGGCCAAAAGAAAAGCCTAAAAAGTCTAGCCCATGATCTGGAGACATCCACGCATGCACTCATCCTTCTAGAAGCTCCAACGTGGCCAGCAGGCTACAACAGAACGCCAACAGAATTCGCTGGCGTAACGGCCTAGATTCTGCCGCGGAAATGCGGCTCTGGCCGCGGATCCGCGGCAGAAATCTGGCCGTTGAGCCAGAGATTTGATCCGACGGTCCAGATTTGGGAGCCTCCTCTTCTGAAGCCTATAAATAGACCATCAGGGCCTCTGCGAAAGAAGGAGGAGAGACTAGGAGAGAGAGAGCTTGTATTTTGAGAGAGAGTTGTAGGGATTTTCTCTAGTTTTTAGTGCTCTTGTATTCTCCTTCTTCCTCCTAGAAATCTGCAAAAGAGAGAAAGAGAGTGAGTGAAAGCTTGTAATCAAAGGGGTGACAACTTTAAAGCAAGGATTGATCCAACTTTCTTCTCAACTTGCCATTTCTAGTGCTTCCTTTCTTGCTTTACTTCTTCAAAGCTTTACTTTCATTGTATTTTCATTCATGAATTGTTGTTTTCTTTCCATGGCAATGTCTAGCTAAACTTCTAACATGACTAGCTAACCACTAACTTTGCTAACTTCTAACTCTTGGGTGATTGCTAACTTTTAATCTTTCAAATTTTGAGTCTCTTTCATCCCCAATGAAGTTGAGTTACTTCCATTCTTGGCAAGTGCTTGTTGTAATTCCATATGATTCATGTGAGCCTCATTTAGAGCCTTATCTTTAGAACAAGTGCCTTGATGGAACATGGAGATGGATCATCTAACTTTGCTATTGGTTTGTAGTGCAAGTTTCTTACTTCAATGCTAGCTTGAGTATGGCCTTGAATGACTAATGAATCTTGTATCTTACTCCTTAGCACTACCTTGAGTGGCACTCCTTGATTCCACCATTAAAATTCTATCTCGGGAGTCGATGAATCAATGAGGCTACAAGCCAAGACCGAGAAGAACACTCATCTTCCAAGTGGGAATGTAATTTGACCAACAAGCAAGACAACCCCTCGCCGATGAATCAACATGAGGCATGCATCACCATAATAAGATTAGTAAGTTAGCAAATTAGAAAGGTAGCTAGTCATGGTTTCTTTCATCTAAAAGTTTTTCCAAAGTTTTCTTTAGTAAGTTTTCTTTTCAAGCAAGTCAAATTTTTCAAGTTCTTTTCATTTTCTTTTACATCGCCTTTCTTTTCATGAATCCAAACCACCACGAATTCTTCCTTTACTTTTCCATGTTGTTTTATTTCTTTTGAACATAGAAGAATCTTTGTTTTTTCTCTTCAACACTTAACCGTTAAAGCTTCCATCGCGAGCTCTCCCTGAAGATCGACCCGTAATAGTTCATACTACTAGGTGATTCGGAAGGAGTACATAAATATTGTGAATACATTCTTTGAGTTTTGAGCATCACATTCGAACGAAGAAGGTTGGACTCTAAAACCCTCTATCTCTGAATTGAGTACACTCCTTCCTATCGAACAGCATATCATAACTTTGACTAACCTAGTGTGCCGGATTGGTCTTATCCGAATCAATATAACCCATGCCCCCAATCTTATGACCAAAATTTCCATAATGATTTCAACTCTTCACAGAGTCAGTGGGGATTCACCTCCCCCGAGTCCAATTTTCAACCAACTTGTCCTCCTTCTCCACCTTGTCCACAATATTTTCAAGAGTCATACTAAGTTCCACCAGTCCAAAATAGAAAACTATCAATTTTGGAAATGAGTAGCGTGAGTCCAAACACAAATCCCAAAATCTGATGGACTCACAATTTCACCACCAATTCCAAGACAATACTTCATCTTTTCATCAAAACAATGAGCCTATCAACTATGAAAAGATGCTCGAAGCCATGACTCAGGCTCAAAACGCTCGTAATCGTGACATAGATATGATGGTCCAATCTTTACGTTCCCATCGTTTGACCAGTTCTGATGTCACTAACCATTCTGTTAGAGTCGATGAGTCAGGTTGTTTTGGAAATCAAGGTTCCATTTTAGAACAATCATTTGAACTTACCCAAACTCCAAAATTTGAAAAGAATATTGACAGTTTGGCAAGTTATCCTTTTCCTGAAATCGAACTTGAAAATGAATATGATCATGAATCTCAACTTAGTGATTCAATTTTACTTCCTGATTCAATAATGACTCCGGTATCTTCACCTGATTTTCACCTTTTTCCCGAGTCAACATTGGATCCTGTGCCAATTTATCATGAAAATGAATCACCCATTTTTGATGATCATATTGAACTTGACCAATTTTACACTTTTGAAAATCCTATTGACAAATTGGCAAGTTCTCATTTTTTTGATATTGAACTCAATGAGATATGTGACCTAGATTCTCAAATTGTGATCCAGTTCAACTTTCTGAATCAATATTGACTCCTATTTTGTTACCAAACTTGAGTAATATTTTAGAGTCAGTTTTGATTCCCCCACCTATCATTCCTGAACTTGAATCACCAATATTAGGTCACATTCCATTGTTGGAAAATAAATGTGGACTTGAGTTTCAACTTCTTGACTTGGACCCGCTTCTTGAACCAATCTCGACTCCTGAATCTTTACTTGACTTAAGTCACTTTCCTGAGTCGGTATTAGTTCCTATATTTTCTGAGTCCAAGTCAATCATTCTATCATTTCATACTCCATTTTGGGACAAGGTGGTTGACAAATTTGACTCCGAAATCAATTATGGAATTTGGAAATTAGATGGGGTCCAATATTTATAAATTCCTTTATGGATTAATCATTTTAATGGGTTATATTAGTGAAATTTCTGGTGGATTCCTCCGAACCCCACGAAAGTTGATTGGGCCACATTTCGTGGACCAATCAGACCACCACCTGAACCACCACCTTAAGGTAACATTTTCTTTCCCTTTCTTCTTTTTCATGCATCTATGCATTAATTCATACATTGAGGAAAATGCATGAGATAGGTGTGGGGGAGGGTCTAACATAACTTAGGTTTTTTTTTTTTATTAAAAAAAATTCTTCACTTTTAAAAACTTTTTGAAAATAGAAACAATATTTTGACATATTTTTTGTAAGAAATTAAGTCAATGTTAAGGAATAGGGAAATATAAAAATTAGGATTTCTTAAATTTGGTCAAAATAAGATTATTTGTTTGATTTTTAGGGTTAGGAAGAAAATTTGTCAAAGTAATTTAGTCTTGATCTTTACCTTAATGAAATATGCACACTTCATACACTTACACACTTAAGGTTCAAAAACAAAGATTCTTATGCCTTATATATATAAAATATATATATATATATATCTATGAAAAATGAACAACTCTAATTATTGATTAGCTAGGTGCTTTGGCCTATGCAAGCCTTAGTATTTATGCGAAAGATGATTAGATAAGTTTAAGAAAAAAAATATAAAATCCTCTGATTAAGCTGGGTATTTGTGCCTAATAAAACATAAGTATTCACGTCTAAAAGTGGTTCATATAATAAAATCCTTAATTTTGTGGCCTTGTTTGCTCGAGTCCTTAAGTCCTTGGCGTGTTTTCTCACCCGGTGCCCTAAGACCGTTTGGTTTGGGAGTCATCGATTTAAGGCTCGTTACATGGGCAGATTAGAAAGCCTAATAGAACTAAGGAATAATACCACCAAAAAAGAAAAAAAAACATATATATATATAAATAAATAAGGCATAAGAGTTAGAGTTAATGAACCCTTAGTCAAAAGTTTCACAGTCACAAGGTGCATATGACTTAGGGTAAAGTAATAGACTAGATGAGAAGTACAATTTGACTCCTTATTTTGATTGATAACAAATTTTGAATAGAGACTAAGTTTAGGAATGAAAAATTCAGCTTTCCTATAACTTATAGATTGCTTAAATCTTACAATTATATTTCAAATATTTTTCTCTTTCAAAATGCTTTTCGAAAATACTAACTCTTTGTTTCCCTTTCTTTATGGATTTTGTGGGTGTAATCTGCTGAAAAACCTCACGAGACAAAACTCTTCCTCTAGGGGAAACCTAGAGGTTTAACGGCTTGTTGCACATGCTTAGTGCAATCACGCGACCTGCGAAAGTGGTCTAATAATCCTTAGTATAGTTTAGTTGTTTTGCTCGAGGACGAGCAAAAGAAAGGTATGGGGGTGTGATTGGTCGCTAATGTTGCATATTTAGTATCATATTTTCATACTTATTATAGAATAAAATCTGCATTGTCCTAATTAAATGTCTAATTTATTTGCAGGCCCATTCCTTAAAGAGATGAAGAGAAATGAGCCCAAAAACCCACCAAAATTCTGAATTAAATCAGAATTAATTCGAGCTCACTGAATCAGGGCAAAATCAAGAGGTTGAAAATCGGTTGAGAAGAATCCTCTCAGAATCGATCGGTTAAAGCCAAAAATCAAAGGCCATTTCGTCACAATACTGGACTCAAACGAGAAAACCAACTAAAGATAAAAGCAGAAGGAAAAAGCAGGGAAACCCACTAACAGGGTGTGGCCACCTGGCCACACCCTGGCCGCAGAAACGCGGCCAAAGCCGCATTTCGCGGCTGTTTGAAAGTTGTTGGGGGAGCGTTTGCTCCCCCAATCTTCCCGGGATTCTCCTCGTGTGGGTTTTGCCTATAAAAAGCCAGTATTTGCACTGAAAATGGGACGACCATGCAGAGATAGAATTTAGCCTAGTTTTCCATTTCTTAGTGTAGGTTTTTCTTTTTCTTTTTCATGTAATTTTAGTTTTCATTTATGTAATTCAGAGGAGATCAGACTTTCATAAAAGAACAAGAATGAAACTCGAGCTGAGAGTGACACTGGTGTAAGGTTTCTTTCTTTTCTTTTATCGTTATGAAATCAAATCTGTATTCTCTCTTTGTATGTACTTTGTTTTAGTTTTCTTCTTCTTCTTCTTCTTTTCTACTTTACTCTTCTTTTTGGTACAATTGTCTTCCAAGTGAGTCTAAAAGCATCGAAAGAGTCTTACCTTTGCGAGTGCCACCGATAGCTCATGACGATGGAATTGAGTCTCTCTCTGTATCATTTCATGCTTGAGTTGTCTTGATGATGTAATGTGAAAGAGACCAATACTCAACTCTTATGGGCTATGCGCTGATTGCCTCCACTTCAAGGTAACATCGTAGCTGATGATTCAAGGTAAGCTTTTGGTGAAAAGAAGGTAAGTAATTATTTTTATTTCTTTCTTTTATTTCTGTAAATTAAATCACCAACACTACATCTCCTAAATCTCTCTTTTCCATTTCTTTATAAATAGTCATTCTCCATTCTTTTCCACTTTCTCATTCTACCGTTTTCTTTCTAACTTTAACATAATTCTTTTTCCTTTTTTATTTCTTAAAAACAAAGAAGAACATTCGTTTTGTTTTCATAAAGATTTCAATAAAGAACCTTGAACGCTTCCATCGCAAACCCTCCTTGTGGATCACGACCCGCATAGCCACTTGCTATAGCGGTAAGAATTGAGCACTTGCACATTTTTATTAAAAGTTCTGAAATTCCGTATTTTGTGTGCAGGTTAAAGCTTCAATCAGGACGTAAAGTCTTGGAAATGCAAGCCTATTAGGCTTCGCGTTTTGGTCTCCATATGCGGACTTCGTGCGCCTAACGCAACTCAGAAGAGATGTAAGCCTGAGCCTTGCATTCTGTATCTGTTGGACAGATAATTGTTCCAGCTTCCTGCGCCTGTAGTTGACGCGCGCGTCGTCTCTGTCAACGTTCAGAGTTCCGGTTACACTGTACGGGTTACTGAGAACCCCGATAACCTAGAGCTGAGGAATAGTACGGGTATGAACGAGCTGAATATCAGAACGCCGACCACGCGGGTCTCGTGGGAGATGTTGACGCGGGTGTTACGTGTGAAATGATCAGCCGTGACACTCTTCTTATCAGTCGCATCTGAAGGGATCTCAGAGCGGACTTGAGAGCGAGTCCCCGAGGAGACCTTGCAGTACTGCCGCGCCCTACGGCTCTTGGAGCCAGAAGAGAGGAACTCTTCATACTTTGCCTGGTCGAACTCCACGACAAGTGATTCGACCATTTTTTCCATATAGGTGACGTCACCTTGCGCCACGACTTGCTTATCGGTAGAGAAAGTAGTCCCCAGCGGAGTTGACATCTCTTGTTTGGTGGGGAAAATTGGTGATCGAGGTGTAAATTCTTTATTTGATTGCAAAGAAAATTACAACGGATCAATTATCCGATTACAAGAGAGGGGAGATATTCAATCTGAAATCTCCCCTTTGTTTAATGTCGGGTTCTTGATGTGGCGATGGAAAGTGAATCTTATTTTTCGTTGACCGGATGAACGTCAGGACCTCTTGGAAATTCTCTCTTTGGATAGTGGGCAAAGTAACACAGCTTTTGTCCACCAAGAATCTCAAAGAGATTGTAGGCAAAATAAAGTTGTACACAGCAAGTTGTTAGAAGAGTTGAACTCTCTCTTTCTTTTCAGCTGGAGGTCTTGATGCTTCACGGCTTACAACCGAAGTTTTTTTACCAAAAAAGATTTTCGACCCCTCTTCCATAGCAAACTGGGCTACTTATAGAGGTTTCAGGGGGTAAAAGTGTCCCCTAAAAATACTCCATAATGGGGGTTAACTCCCTCATTACGTGGGTAGTAATTGACCCAGTAATGAGGGCGGTTATAACCGAGACGCAGGGTTCCTTTGTAGTTGAAACGTGGGCTTCGGGCTTCACGTTTAGCCATTGAGGTAACGCTTGAACTTTGCATTTGGTTGAAATGTGAGCTTCAAGTTCTGCGTCAAGCTTTATGTGAAACGCGAGCTCCGGGCTCCGCGTTTTGTAAAGTAGAAACGCGAGTTTCGACCATTGCGTCTTGGTATTGTAGTGATGCTACTACAGTAATGCTGAGACGCAGGTTTTGACCCTCGCGTCTTGGTACCGCAGTAATACTGAGACGCAGGTTTCAACCCTCGCATCTTGGTGCTGCGGTAATGGCCATGATTAGCCTTGCGTCTAGAGTTTTGGACTCTGCCTTCTGATGACTTATTCTCAATAATTTTTGGACAGTCTACAATATGCTTGAAAGAACTAAGGACCCTGGATAAGGCTATTTTGGTGGACGAGGCTTGGTCGATGCTGAATAAGCTCCTCACCGCTCAAAAATATGAGAGGAAAGAGATGGAGGAGCAGATGGCTGAGGAGGCCCGTTATCTCCATAACTTCCAAGCCAGCTATCAAAGATTGGTTGATAATTCCAGGGAATCCGAGGTCGTTACCAAGAATGCAGAGCAAGTCATAACATTTGCTCGGGCAGCTATTACCAAGGCGCAAGCTCTGATTCAAGTCAAGAAGCAGAAGCTTGCTGCTGCCAGAAAAGCTGAAAGAACTAGAAGCTGCCAAGAAGCTAGTCCAAGAAGATCTTACTGCCCATTTTTCTAAGTTGGAGTCTCTTCAAGCACATCTAGCTATGAAGAGATTCTTATCAGAGGATGAATTACGGGTTCAAGCTTGGACAGAAGTTGAGAAGGCATGCCAACATGAGATGCAGCGTCTTCAGGACCGGATCTATTCTTTGGTTGAGCGGGACTAGCCCTCCTCCTCTTGTATCTCCTTTTTTTTTGTAACACTCCACTTGTCAAATAAGAGAGTGTTTGTATCACTTTTATGAAAATCACCTAGAGGGGGGGTGAATAGGTGATAATGCTAATCAATGCACAATTTAAAAATATGATGCAACAATCGCCCAAAACAAGACTAAGAGCCGAATGCCCCGTGAAGGGTTCTGAACTCCTTCCTCCTGATTCCTCGTAAAATGAGTTGGAGGTGCGCAATGCAACCTTGTTATATGGGACAAAGATTGACAAGATGAATGACAACAAGTGAATATAGCAATGACAATCTTGGTATAGCAATGAAAGTAGAGCAAGAATAAGGAAAAGTAAACCAAACGCAAATACCAAGATTTGTTATCGAGGTTCGAGCACCCAGCTCTACTTCCCCGCCTTCCCCAGAAGGATTCCAACCACTTCCACTATCACAAAGATGTCACAAATATACCGGAGTACCCAACTCCACAATCTCAAGTATAAGCAATCTCTTAGTAGTCAAAAGACCACAAACTCTCTCTTGCAAAATTCTCTTCCCTTACAAAAAGGTCCTTAGAGATTAATGAGTAGGAATGAAGCTCTTGTGTGCAAGGAGAAAAGAAAATGAAATCAAAGAATTCTTGAAAACACTTCAGAAATTGAGAGAGAATTTCAGCACAAAAACCAAGAAACCAAGTCCTTTTAAAAGCCTTAAACTTGTG
The DNA here is from genome assembly GCA_038442645.1 of Agave tequilana. Lineage (NCBI taxonomy): Eukaryota > Viridiplantae > Streptophyta > Magnoliopsida > Asparagales > Asparagaceae > Agave > Agave tequilana. Next base: position 114,979 of record JAVJIF010010458.1, on the reverse strand, counting down.
GAAATTTTGATAATTTTTCTAGTAACCAATCTCTCCCTAAACACCCCTATTTATAGGAGAGGGCTAGGGTTTAAAGATAAAACATTTTTAAGGCTAATCAGAATGTATTAAAGCCAAAACATATCACTTAAACACACTTAAGTGAGAAAAGGACAAAAATAAATCTGCTCAGAAAACTAGCCGTTACTGTTCAAACGGCTAGTCCGGTCGACCGGCCCGGTCGACCGCTAGTATAAAGAAAATGACCGTTGCAGGATACGGTCGACCGGCCCAGTCGACCCAAACAAACAGAGAGCAAAGTGTTACAGTCAGGCAGGTCTCGGTCGACCGTCACGGTCGACCGTGAAATGTGCACACTGATACGTGCATCTGCCAGAACTACGGTCGACCGGCAAAAACCTGACACAGGCACGGTCGACCGGGGCGGTCGACCGGCTCAGGCCAAACACAAGATTCAAACAGATTTTTGAGGAGATAAACATTTTTACCGAAAGATGTTTTAAATAGGAATAAGTATAAAACATAAATATGGATTTGTAGGCAGAGGATTTTGTATCAAAATATTTTTGTATAATTTATATGAATTAAAGTTAGAAATAAGATGTGCGCAAAAACGTGTGTGATGGAGCTTCAAACCTATTCACTATTCTTTAACAAAACTCTAAACTAAAAACAATCTAATAATTTATCTTGAGCAATCTTGAAGTCTTGAGCCATGCAATGCCTTACTAGAGCCTTCTCTTCTATGTTCCTTCCTTGATGTGCAATAAGCCTTCTTTGCTTCATGAACCTAGAATTTCTTGCAATAGCTAAGCAATGGCCTCCAAATATGGTACAAACCTGAAACTTATCTTAACAAACTAATTAGTACCATATAGCTCCTATTTGGTTTGTTATCATCAAAACTCTAAATATTTGGAGAGTGTAACCTTATGGGCCAACAATCTCCCCCTTTTTGATGATGACAAAACAAATAGGCTATAAACAAAAATATAGGGGAGGAGAAAGCTCCCCCTCAAATTATGCTATATTAAACAAGGAAAAACAATGTAATTTGTAATTTGCAAGTAAACATCATGAAACCAAAAGCCATGAGGAAATAAAACACTTGCAAAACAATTAAACTCAAATTACAAGAATTCATGAAAACACATCAAAAACTAAAAACATATATGAACTCACATGGAACCAAAACCATATGAACTCATAATTCTTATCATAAAAACTCATTCTCCCCCTTTTTGTCATACATCAAAAAGGGTTATGAAAACATTTTTATTCAATAACACAAACATTAAGTTCACCACAAATGAAGGAAAATCTAGCAAAATCAAGTGGTTTAGTGAAAATATCGGCTAATTGCAAATCCGTAGAAACAAATCAATATCTATATCTCCTTTCTCAAAATGATCTCTAAGAAAGTGATATCTAATCTCAATGTGCTTGGTCTTACTATGTTGATTTGCATTCTTTGTCATATGTATAGTACTAGTATTATCACAAAATATTTTTATATGGTTATAATGCAAATCATAATCAAGGAGAGTATGTTTCATCCAAAGGACTTGTGCACAACAAGCCCCCGCGACAACATACTCCGCCTCGGCGGTTGAGAGGGCTACGGAATTTTGTTTCCTAGAGGACCATGAAACAAGACAATTACCAAGAAATTGACATGTCCCACTAGTACTCTTTCTATCTACTCTACAACCCGCATAGTCGGCATCCGAAGAACTCGTCATTGAGAAATCTCCGGTTTTCAGATACCATAGACCCATTCCAATCGTTCCCTTAATATAACGAATAATGTGTTTTACCGCAATAAGATGGGACTCCTTAGGACACGATTGAAATCTAGCACAAAGACACACACTAAACATGATATCCGGCCTACTTGCCGTCAAATACAAAAGACTACCTATCATGCTTCTATACAATTTAATATCAACATTTTTACCTTGGTCATCCTTATCAAGCTTGGTGGTAGTTGCCATGAGAGTGTTGCAAACCTTTGAGTCTTCAAGTCCAAACTTCTTTACGAGTTCCTTTGCATATTTGGCTTGACATATGAAGTTTCCATTTTGCAATTGCTTGATTTGGAGTCCAAGAAAGAAATTAAGCTCACCCATTGAAGACATTTCAAACTCACATTGCATAACCTTTTCAAATTCCTTGCATAAAAACTCATTAGTAGAACCAAAATTATATCATCAACATAAATTTGCACAATTAAAATATCATTATCAACATGCTTAGTGAAGAGTGTTGTATCTACTTTGCCTTTAATAAAATCATTTGAAATGAGAAAACTAGAAAGCCTTCATACCAAGCTCTTGGAGCTTGTTTCAATCCATACAAAGCTTTATCAAGTTTAAAAACAAAATCGGGATGAACATGATCAACAAAACCAGGAGGTTGAGCAACATAAACTTCTTCATTTATAAAACCATTCAAAAATACACTTTTCACATCCATTTGAAAAAGTTTAAAATTTTTGAAAGATGCAAAAGCTAGTGTCATCCGTATGGCTTCAAGCCGTGCTACGGGTGCAAAGGTCTCCTCAAAGTCAATTCCCTCAACTTGAGTGTAACCTTGGGCCACTAACCTAGCCTTATTCCTAATCATTTTCGGACTCATCCATCTTGTTTCTAAAGATCCACTTAGTACCAATTATTGGTCTATCGTGGGGCCTAGGAACAAGGTGCCAAACTTGGTTGCGCTCAAATTGATTGAGTTCCTCTTGCATGGCTAGCAACCAATATGAGTCCGCCTCGGCTTCGAGGATGCTTTTGGGTTCAAAATGAGAAATGAAAGCAAAGTTACCACATAGGTCATGGAGTTTGAAGCGAGTTGTTACCCCCTTAGATGCATCACCTAAGATGAGCTCCTTGGGATGATTTGTAGCGTATCTCCAAGCTTTAGGAAGCGGTTGAGAGCTTTCCTCTTTATCCTCTTGAATATCACCAATTGATTCTAGCTTTTCTTCTTGAGCGGGTGAGTCCTTCAAGGATAGTCTCTCCATGTCTTCACCTAATGGGTCAATCTCTATAACATTCTCAACAACCATATTAGATTCTTCAAATTTAACATGCATGGATTCTTCAATGGTAAGTGAAGATCTATTGAATACTCTATAAGCTTTACTAGTTGTAGAATATCCAACAAAGATTGCTTTATAAGCCTTAGCATCAAATTTACCCAAGTTATCTTTAGTGTTCAAAACAAAACACTTGCAACCAAAAACTTTGAAATATGCAACATTAGGTTTTCTAGAATGATACATTTCAAAAGATGTTTTGGAAGAATTTTTACATAAATAAATACGATTTGATATATAGCATGCGGTGTTTACGGCCTCGCCCATAAATATTGAGGGAGGTCATACTCACTTATCATTGTCCTAGCCATCTCTTGAAGTGTTCTATTTTTCCTTTCTACAACTCCATTTTGTTGTGGAGTTCTAGGACAAGACATTTCATGCTTAATTCCCTTTTCATCACAATAAGTCATGAAGAGTTGGTTAACAAACTCACCACCTCTATCACTTCTTATTCTCAAAATCGAAAAACCCTTTTCTTTTTCAACTCTTTTTCGAAAAATCTTTAAAACGAGAAAAAGTTTGATATTTGTGTTCCAAGAAGAAAACCCAAGTGAAACGGGAAAAATCATCAACTAAAACAAATGCAAATCTACTACCATTTAAGCTCTTAGTTTTAGTAGGTCCAAAAAGATCCATATGAATTAATTCTAAAGGCCTAGTTGACATGATATCCTTGATTGGTTTGAAGGAAGACTTGGTTTGTTTCCCAAGTTGGCACGCACCACAAATGCGGTCTTTCTCAAACTTCAAGCAAGGTATACCCTTCACCAATTCCTTTGAATTAATCCTAGAAAGATGGTCAAAAGATGCATGTCCTAATCTTCTATGCCAAAGCCAAGAATTTTCATCAAAAGCATTTAAGCATTTAGTAGAACATTCCACATTAAGCATGTCAATGATATAAACATTATCATCACGAAAACCGGTAAGAATACAATCATTGGATTTAATATCAAAAATCTTGCAAGAAGTATCATCAAAAACAACTTTAAGTCCACGATCACAAAATTGACTAATACTAAGCAAATTATGTTTCAAACCATTAACAAGTACATCATTTTCTATAGTAGGAGATGAACCAATTTGAATGTTACCTGTACCGATGATAGTGCCTTGGGAGTCATCCCCGAAGGTGACGGAGCCACCTTCCTCGTACCTTGATAGGGTTGTAAAGTTATTGATGTCCCATGTCATGTGTCTTGAACAACCACTATCAAGGTACCACCGCTCCCTACGTCTTGGAGCCTTGGTGTGTACCTACATCAAATAATTTAGGACTTGATTTTGGTACCAACATTTTCTTGGGTCCTAAAGGGTTAGTTTCATTAACCCAAACAAGATTATTTGATCTATTAACTTGGTCATAACAAAATTTAGCTAAATGTCCATTCTTACCACAATATGTGCATCTATACACTCTACCATATTTAAAAGCATAGTGAGTGTGTGATTTGTGAGCATGAGAATTGTGAGCATGAAAAGATTTAGCATGAGAAGTGTTATGTGTAGTGTGAGCATGAGTAGACTTAACATGTGAATCTTTAGCATGAGGGGTGTGCTTTTTAGAAAAATTTTCTTTAAGTTTCTTAGTGTTAAAAGCACAATCTTTCAAAACTTTTTCAAAATCAACCATTTTAGTTTTTAAAGAGGAAATTTCTTTTTCATCAACAATAGGAGATTTTCCCTTACAAGAAACCTTGTAGGCATTAAACTCATTTTGAATAGAAATAAGATTGGAAGAAATATCATCCTTTTCTTTAGAAACCATAGCAAGTTGATTTTTGAGAAAAGCAACTTCTTTTTGCAATTTAAAACATTCAATCTTCTTATTATCATAAGTTTCGGAAAGTTCCACAAAGGCATGAATAAGAACTTCCTTACTTAATTCATCATCTTCATCATCAAGAGGTTGAGGGGTTACCTTTGGTGTGTTTGCCATGAAACACATATTCGCTACATCCGCCTCTTCCTCGGACTCGCTTTCCGAATCCCAAGTTGCCTTGTATGCTTTCTTTTCTTCCGGTTTCTTTGGCTTGAAGGAGGAGGTCATCTTCTTCTTGAACTCCGGGCAATCCGCCATGATGTGTCCGGGCTTTCGGCAATTGTAGCATATAATTCTCCTCTCCTCTTTGCCTTCAAATTTCCTTCGGAAGTTGAGCTTGTTCCTCCGGTACATTCTCTTCACATTGCGAACAAGTAGTGATAGCTCCTCATCTTCTTCTTCATCTTCTTCATCGTCTTCAAGGGTGGACGAAGACTTGAAGGCTATGGATTTCTTCTTTAGTGGAGCGGCCTCTTCTCTTGCTTTCTTTTCCATCTCATGGGTTTTTAGGTTCCCAATGAGACTAATGAGGTCCATCTCATCCTTATCGTTCAATTCTTTTAAGGTGGTGGCCTTGATCTCCCATGATGTAGGAAGTGCCCGAATCACTTTTCGCACCTTTTGGTCATTGGAGATGTCATCACCTAAAGAAGAAAGACCATTGGTGATTTTAGTAAATCGAGTAATCATACAATCAATAGATTCATCATCAATCATTTTAAAAGACTCATATTGGGACCTCAAGAGATCTATCTTAGCTCTCTTGACTTGTGAAGTCCCTTCGTGTGTGACCAATAGATGTTGCCAAATCTCATAGGCGGATTGGCAATGAATTACCCGTGTAAGGTCATCCTCATTCAAGGCGGTTAATAGGGAGTTTTGGGCCTTGGAGTTAGCCTCATATTCTCTAAAATTGAAGTCGGTCCATGTGCTCTCATCACTATTGGGTGCTACATAGGGTTTGGTCAATGATTTAGCTACTAAGCTACCTAAAGATTGCAAAAAGATAGTCATTCTAACCTTCCAAATAGGGAAGTTGAGTCCATCAAATTTAGGAGGGGTTTTAATGTTGTCGGTCATGTTTACTAGTGAATGACAAATGGAATGCAAATGTTGATTAGCAAATTTTAAGGATCTCTCTATGGATGTTAAGCCAAAACCTAGAGTCTAAGCTCTGATACCAATTGAAAATCACCTAGAGGGGGGGTGAATAGGTGATAATGCTAATCAATGCACAATTAAAAATATGATGCAACAATCACCCAAAACAAGTCTAAGAGCCGAATGCCCTGTGAAGGGTTCTGAACTCCTTCCTCCTGATTCCTCGTAAAATGAGTTGGAGGTGCGCAATGCAACCTTGTTGTATGGGACAAAGATTGACAAGATGAATGACAACAAGTGAATATAGCAATGACAATCAAAAGCAAGTAGTAATAGCAATGAAAGTAGAGCAAGAACAAGGAAAAGTATACCAAACGCAAACACCAAGATTTGTTATCGAGGTTCGAGCACCCAGCTCTACTTCCCCGCCTTTCCCAGAAGGATTCCAACCACTTCCACTATCACAAAGATGTCACAAATACACCGGAGTACCCAACTCCACAATCTCAAGTACAAGCAATCTCTTAGTAGTCAAAAGACCACAAACTCTCTCTTGCAAAATTCTCTTCCCTTACAAAAAGGTCCTTAGAGATTAATGAGTAGGAATGAAGCTCTTGTGTGCAAGGAGAAAAGAAAATGAAATCAGAGAATTCTTGAAAACACTTCAGAAATTGAGAGAGAATTTCAGCACAAAAACCAAGAAACCAAGTCCTTTTGAAAGCCTTAAACTTGTGGAAATTTTGATAATTTTTCTAGTAACCAATCTCTCCCTAAAAACCCCTATTTATAGGAGAGGGCTAGGGTTTAAAGATAAAACATTTTTAAGGCTAATCAGAATGTATTAAAGCCAAAACATATCACTTAAACACACTTAAATGAGAAAAGGGCAAAAATAAATCTGCTCAGAAAACTAGCCGTTACTGTTCAAACGGCTAGTCTGGTCGACCGGCCCGGTCGACCGCTAGTATAAAGAAAATGACCGTTGCAGGATACGGTCGACCGGCCCGGTCGACCTAAACAAACAGAGAGCAAAGTGTTACAGTCAGGCAGGTCTCGGTCGACCGTCACGGTCGACCGTGAAATGTGCACACTGATACGTGCATCTGCCAGAACTACGGTCGACTCGGGCGGTCGACCGGCAAAACCTGACACAGGCACGGTCGACCGGGGCGGTCGACCGGCTCAGGCCAAAACACAAGATTCAAACAGATTTTTAAGGAGATAAACATTTTTATCAAAAGATGTTTTAAATAGGAATAAGTATAAAACATAAATATGGATTTGTAGGCAGAGGATTTTGTATCAAAATATTTTTGTATAATTTATATGAATTAAAGTTAGAAATAAGATGTGCGCAAAAACGTGTGTGATGGAGCTTCAAACCTATTCACTATTCTTTAACAAAACTCTAAACTAAAAACAATCTAATAATTTATCTTGAGCAATCTTGAAGTCTTGAGCCATGCAATGCCTTGCTAGAGCCTTCTCTTCTATGTTCCTTCCTTGATGTGCAATAAGCCTTCTTTGCTTCATGAACCTAGAATTTCTTGCAATAGCTAAGCAATAGCCTCCAAATATGGTACAAACCTGAAATTTATATTAACAAACTAATTAGTACCATATAGCTCCTATTTGGTTTGTTATCATCAAAACTCTAAATATTTGGAGAGTGTAACCTTATGGGCCAACAATTTACCATTTTGATATAAACAATAAAAGTTATCAAATTTTATCTCATCTTTATTCCTTCTTTGTGTTTGAGAATCAGACAGACTCTTTGTTGCGTAGGAGAACACAGCTCTCACAGACGCGGCCATTGACCATTATGGAAACGCAGTGCTTAGTCATTTGTTGAGACGCAGCCATGAGCTGTAGAGAAGAAACTAAGGCAGTACTGAGTTGTGGGTGAGACGCAGCCCTGAATTATAGGGGAGACGCGACTCTGATTTGTTGAGAGAATGCGGCTCTGATTTATCTAGAAACGTGGCTCTGATTCATTAAGAGACGCGGCCCTGTTTGTCTAAAATGCGGCTCTGATTCGTTGAGAGACGCGGTCCTGGATTATTGAGAGATGCAGGCCTGCTCTCTTCAATTTGATGGAGGGGATGCAGCCCTCGGGTAGTAGAAGGACGCGGACTTAAGACGCGGCCTTGAGTTGTTAAGGACGCAACCCTCCCTTCATGGAAAGAATGCAGCCTTTAGGCTTGTGAAGGGACGCGGATTTCAGAACGCGGCCCTTGAAGCGTCGCATCCAGTTTGCGAAGATCTCGCCGGATCTTTCAGTGCAAAGTCGGTGTTGACAGTTGGGAATGCGTGTCATTGGGATTTCCCATAGCAAAAATCCACGTGTCTCGCCCAGACTGGATTTGATATTCGCGTAGCAAATTAAGGCTATTAATTTTGACATTTAAGAATGGCTTTGAGTTTTATGCCATTAATTAATGGCCATTAGCGAGCCTATAAATAGGTCATGAGCCTCTTAGCAGTCATTCATCTTGACTGTTTTCCTTCGCGGGCATATGTTCTGAAGAACTCCGTCTTGGTTGTTCTCCTTCAAGGGCATGTGCTCTGAAGAGCTTTCAAACTTCTTTAAAAGAACCCAAAGCTTCGATGCTTTCTTGCAATCTTCTTCGAAGATTCTCACTGTTAAGTGATTTCAAAATCAATAAGCACCCCTTCAGGTACTTTGATGGCCGTGCCTTGACGAATGTTGTCCAACCTCCAGAGAACTTTTCTTCTGGTAGAAAATGGCCTTTGCCATGACAAGGCTCGGTTTCCTTGAAGCTCTGTCATCGCTGGCCATGAAGAGACTTTATCTCTTGATCTCTTCCTAAAACCTCTTTCGTGAGATCCATGCGTCCATGCTCTGCAAACGTGACTTTCTCGTTAATTGATGAAACGCGAGCTTGTTGACTTCTAAGTCTCAAGTTCTTCAGACGCGAGCATGGTGAACTCCGCGTTTTGAGATTTGAAATGCGAATTCTGTATATGAGGCTCGCGTTTGGAGTTCATGACTTAGAAAATTTGAAGTCTGCTCTTTCGAGATCTCTTGGACGTGAATGTGGCAAACTCCGCGTCTTGAAGCTTTAGATGCGGGTTTCTCATATAATACCTGCGTCTGAGGCTCATGACTTATAAAATTTTAGGGCCCGCATTTGCACCTTTAATACATGCCTTGTGTTCTAATCCTCTGATGTGAGTCTAATAATAGACTTGCATCGAAATCATACTTTCTGTCTTTACAGAGTGTGGTGAACTCTGCATCCGTGAGATCGCGTCTAGAGTTCATGACTTCAGCCTCGCGTTTGTGCTCCGGCTTCATGTTTTCTGACTTTGCAGAATTTTAACCTTTGTTTTTTCTTTTTGCAGGTCCTGGCCATATCGATGGTGCTGGTTCAGGTGTCTTTATCGCGTCCATTGGAGAATATTTGAAACGGCCAGCTTGTTTGATTAGCGAGCACTTGGGAAATTAGAACTTCTATCCAAGGGCAAAGAAGATCCACGCGATTCTCGATACACATCAAGACATGATGCACCAGTAATGCCTTGGATACTTCCTAATCACAATGAGCATGGCACATTTGAAGGTCACAGGAAAGAAGACGTCACCAGTAAGGTCTTGAATCCTCCCTTTATCAATCTTGTTCAAATAAGTGATAGCAACAAAAAACCCATGCATATTAGATGACTTTCTGGTGGTGGAGCTTCCCATTAAGCGAAGAATTATGGCCTTGTGAAGACCTTTGCACCAGTTGATCGTGTAGAATCAGAATGCTCCCCTACATTTCGACCTCGAGAAACACTATTATTCTCAAGAGGAGAGGAAGTTGATCTGTTTTTCCCAGCCATAGTCAAGAGGACAAGCTTTGTGTATCTTCAGTGTTTCAAGGAGTGAGTGCAGCCTTTTGCTGAGTAAGAGGGACTTCTTTGTACTCCTTTATTGTAACACTCAATCTATTGTATAAGAGAGCGTTCTGTATCACTTTTATATTTTTGAATTTCAATAAAAGTGACACTTTTTCTTATTGTCTTATATGTCTTAACTTCCTTTTTGTATTGAAAATCAGACAAGTAAAAGTGATTATCTTTGATTTGCTAAAAGTGTAATATTTTAATTTAGCAAGTCAAGTTTGAAAATTTATATTTAAAGAATTTAAATTTACTGTCAGAGATGTGATGTTAACTTGACAGGAGTTGAATAGTTTCTGTGGTCTTGTCAATCTATGGATGAGAATGACAAGTGAAGTTTTCACCCCGCGAATGATTGTGATTGAGTCTTCATCAAAGGTTTAGTATTAACGTAATTAAGACTCAGCTGGGGATGGATGGAAATACTGTTAAAGGTATGATATTAATCTAATAGTGATTTTAAGTGGACCTGTCATTCTATTAACGAGAATAACAAGTAAGACTAGGTCCGTTGGGGATCTAAGAATCTTTTTACCGTCAGAGGTTTGATATTAACTTAATCGGTTGGATTGAATCTTGTCAGAGGTGTAATATTAACTTAACAAGGATGTGAGCTAGAGGTGTGATGTTAACTTAGCTCCACAGGAATTTTAGTTTCATTTGGGAAAACTGAAAATACCACTATCATAGGTCTAGTGTTAAACTTGGCAGTGGAGGTAATGCTAGTGGTATAATTTTGAACGTAGCACTAGCCATCTCGACTTTGATACGAAAGTTCGAGGGAAAGTCATTGTCCTAGGTGTATTGTTGAACTTAACAATGAACTGATGATAACGGTGTGATGTTAAACTTAGCATCGCTCATCTCAGCTTCGATGTAGAAGCCTGAGGAAAGTGACTGTCAGAGGTTTAATGTTGAACTTGGTAGCAACTTAATCACTGTTAGAAGTGTAGTATTAAACTTAACAGTAATTTGTTAGATGTGTAGTGTTAACATGACAAGAGTTGATTTGCAATATGAGCAATTTTGAGGACTTGTCATTCTATTGAGGAGAATTGGCAAGTAAAGTTTAGAATGTCAGAGGTGTAGTGTTAACTTGACAATGGTTGTCTTGCGATATAGGCAATTTTGAGGACTTGTCATTCTATTGAGGAGAATTGGCAAGTGAAGTTTAGAATATTAGAACTGTAGTGTTAACTTGACAAGGATTGTAGACTTGTGACTCCGTGGGAGTTCGTACTCACTGGGGAGTATTGAAACTTTTCAGTGTTAGAGGTGTAGTGTTAACATAGCAGTGATTGAGCTCGCGGACCTACCACTCCATGGGAGGGAATTGGTAGAGGACTTTGGTGGAAATAGATTGGACTGTCAGAGGTGTAATATTAATGTGACAAACATTAATTTTCTAAGAGCATGAGAAATTTGCCGTTAGAGGTGTAATATTAACATAACAACAGAGATTTTGAGTGGGTTTTGTTGTCAGAGGTTTGATGTTGACTTGACTGACTCCACTGGAGATCGAGAAAAATAGTTTGTCAGAGGTTTACTGTTAACGTGACAAGTCTTTGCTCATTTCGCCGGGGAAATAGACACAGGTATTTGTGGTCCTACCATTCCGTGGGCGAGAATTGGTAAGAGATTTTGGAAGGGGAGGACGGAACCAAGTCCCTTAGGATTTTTAGCAAACCCTCAGCTACCAACGGATTTGGTATGCCTTTACCAACTACCATTTGAGTTGGGCTGGCCATGCTATTTCCCTCATCATGATGAGTTATCGAGGACTTATACTGGACTTAAAAGCCAACATTTTCCTCTATCTTTAGCCGTCAGGGGCGTCAGATGTTCATAAATAAATTAGAGAAGAGTAACAAGACTAAATCTGAAGTGTGATGTTAACCTGATCATAAGAAGACTCCTATCGAGTTCATGGATAAACTAGGGAAGATTAAAAACTGAAGTTTTGCGCTTTGTTTCTTCTTTGATGTTTACATCTGCATCATTATGTAACAAGCGTTCGGTCGGCTCGGCAATGATCGACCGTAATGTGATCCATTAAAGAAGGAAAGAAGTTTTTCTTTAGCGCTCTTCCAAACATCTTGGATTTGGAAGTTTTGATCAGAGGTGTTACGTTAACCTGATCATAGGAAGAATTCTGTCAAGGATAGTACTTCTTCAAGAATCTACCGTTGATCGGCATCATGAGCGTGTCGTCGTCTGGGGTTATAAGATAGTATGCTCCATTTGAGTAGACCGACTCTACTACAAATAGTCCTTGGGCTGAAATTTCTCTATGGTCTTATGTGTCATTACCATGGGTCTTCTAACAGCTAAGATAAGGTTACCTTTCTTGAAAGTCCACTCCTTGACTTTCTTATTGAAGGCTCTGGTGATTCGAGCTTGATAGAGCTCGATTTGTTATTGAGCCTGCAGGTGTTTATCGTCTAAAGCTTCCAGCTCCTGGAGTCGCAGTTGGTGCTTCTCCTCATTTGTCATCTCCGTTATCAAGACAATGCGTAGAGAGGGATATGGATTTCTAATAGAAGTATGGCTTCACAACTATATACCAAAGAAAACGGTGTAGCTTTCGTCAGGGTTCTTACTGTTGTACGATAAGCACATAAGCATTCACCTAACTTATCATCCCAATCGCGTTGGCTCTTCGAGACGAATTTCTTGAGAAGTTTCCAATGGTCTTGTTAAAAACTTCTGCAAGGCCGTTAACAGCTGGGTAGTATGCCGTTGAAGACACTTTGGATTCTGAACTTGTTACAGAATCTCTGAAAGGCTTGCCTAACGAACTGAGGCCCATTATCATGGATAATCCATCATGGCATGCCAAAGCGGTAGACCACGTGATGTTTAATGAACTTGGTCACATCAAATGTCTTCATCTTCCTCAGGGAATTGCTTCAGCCCATTTAAAGAAGTAATCGGTTATGGCTAAGATAAACCGATATCCTTTGGATGAAGGTGGGCTGATAGAACCAGCCACATCCATTCCTTACATTTCGAATGACCAGGAAGAAGTTATAGGGTGAAGGTGTCCTGGTGCCTGGTGAATGAAATCACCATGGATCTGACAAGCATGGCATCGCTTAGCGTAAGCGATGGCGTCAGGGATCATCTTTGGCTAATAATATCCCAATCTTCAGAATCGATCTCCATGTTTTGGACCAGGTTGGTGAGCTCCACACATGCCATCATGAGCTTCTTTGAATATTTCACGTGCCTCTTTATGTGACAAGCAACGGAGGAGGATTCCATCATGCGATCGGCGATACAGTGTTCTTGTAATCGCATTGTAGTAGAATTTAGGGGCCTTCCTTCTAATGGTAGCTGCCTCTTTAGGGTCATCAGGCAGAATGTTGTATAATGTGTAGTCGATGTACTGGAATCGCTAATCTCTGAGCTCTGGACCTGTTGAAGTCTCTAGAGCTTCTTTGGCTTAAAGGTCTCCTGTTGGCTTTTGGTTGTTTTCAAAAGCGAATCTTGGATAATACAATCATGGCTTTAGACGAGTACTTTCTCTACCGCTCCGACTGGGAGAGCCAAGAAAGTAGCGAGAGATGCTAGTGCATCTGCATGCGCATTTTACTAGCGAGGTACATGGTCGATGTTGAAATTTCTGAGCTTCTCTGCCATGTAGATAGTTGCTTTATGATATACAGTCATGCCCTTCGGATTGAAGAATGCAGGGGCGACATACCAGAGAGCTATGAATGCAATTTTTCATGAGCATATAGCAAAATAGTGGAATGCAATGCTGACACATTGCAGTGAAAAGCTGTGCCAAAGACGATCACATAGCAGATCTGAAGACAGTATTTGATATTATGTGGGCACATTAATTGAAGATGAATCCTACCAAATCTTTCCTTGAGGTAGCTAGCGGTAAATTCTTAGGGTTTGTCGTTATATCCAAAGGAATCCACCTCGACCCAGAGAAAGTCCGCTCTGTCCAGGAGATGCAACCTTCAAGGCTTAAAGAGCTTAGAGGATTGCAAGGGCGTCTAGCATATATCCAGAGGTTTGTCTCCAATCTCTTAGGATGATACCAACCCTTCACCAAATTGATGAAGAAGGGTGTTTCATTCATCTGGGACGATGCTTGCCAACAAGCGTTTGAGAAAATCAAGCAGTATCTCATGCATCCACCTGTCCTTACAGTTCTGGTGTCAGGAAAACTTTTCTGATATATGTTTGAGCTATGGATCATTCTCTAAGAGCCTTGCTAGCCTAGAATAATGATCATGGACACAAGCCAGCAATCTACTGCCCAAGTATTGAAAAACACCTAGAGGGGGGTGAATAGGTGTAATTGCTAATCTAACAATCTTTTTAAAACTAAGATGGATGAATGATGCAACGATCTCTCAAAACAAGACTAAGAGCCGAATACCCCGTGAGAGGTTCTGAACTCCTTCCTCCCAATTCCCCTTGAATGGGTTAGAGGTGCGCAATGCAACCTTGTTGTATGAGAATTGATCGAACAAAGAATGAATAATATGCAATGATGAAATGCACACAAGATATATCACAAATATCACAAGCAATAACACAAGGAAAGAAAACTAGATCTCAAGCAAGTAATTGAAGGCAATAGAGTGCAAGAGAAATTTAAAGCAAAATGGACACAAGGCAATCGCAAACACAAGATGTTTGTTTCGAGGTTCGAGCCACCGCTCTACTCCCCGCCTTCACCTCCGTGAAGGGTTTCCACTATCCATCGAGGACGATTACAATGGTCTACCGAAGACCCGAGCACCGAGCTCCACCACTTACAAGAACCTCTACCGAAGAGGTGTCTCCACAAGAACAAGAAGAGGAACAAGCAACCAAAGTGATCACAACAAGATCACTAAACTCTTTACAATATCTCTCTCTTTTACAACTTCCTTATAGAATGAGTAAGGGACTTTTGGTTCTATGAAGTGTACTGAGAAAAACTCAGTTGTAGAATGATCTTTTGCTAACAAACACAACTGAAAACAAGCTCAAGAAAGAGTTGGAGATGAAGAGCTTAAACACTTTTCTTTTCTTTTGAAAACTATAAAAACTTGAGGATTTTTCTTGGTATTTTGCAAGAGACTCTTCTCCTCTATTTATAGGGAGAGAAATAGGTTAAAAACAATTTATTTTAAGCTTATTTGCTCTGGAAAAGATCTGTAAAACCCTGAAAAAGTCTGCCAAAAAACAGTCTGAAAAACAGATTTCAGAATTGCACAAAAGAGGAAAGAGCCGTTGGGCTTTTGCAGGCCTGGCGGTCGACCGGGCCGGTCGGCCGCCAGCTCTGCTGGCAAAGAGCCGTTGGGCTCGGGTCGACCGGTCGGGTCGACCGTCCTCAAGGAGAAACGAAGTGTTCTGCGGGCAGTCGACCCGGGCAGTCGACCCAGAAAACCCGAGAGCAACTGCAGACAGTCGGTCGACCCGAGCGGTCGGCCGACAGAAGTGCACAAATGTGCACGTCCTGATACTGGCGCCGGTCGACCGTGCCGGTCGGCCGGTCAAGCCTGAAACAGAAAAATAGCAGCAGGACTTGGAATTTTTGTTTTAAAATATTTTGAAGTAAAGAGTATCTAAGTATCATGATGAAAAGAGTATACATGATTTAAAAATGATATATGTCTTTGTAAAACTTGGAGTCATGTATATTTGTCAAGTCATGAGAAAAACTTAGAAACAAAAACTTTAACTTGAAAACTTGTATTAAAAATGTGTGTGTGTATCCTAGAGCCAATTTCCAAAACTCAAACTTTAACAACCTATTTCTTACATTGGTTCTAAGTACTACAGGTGCTTCAAGAGGGCTTTCACCATATGATCTTCAAGACTTGATTCTTGAGCCCAAATTGAGTTGACTTGAGTTCAAAACACTTTCCTTTAGGGAAGAAACCTTCTAGTTTAATTAGAACCCTGAAACACACTTAAACAACAAACATTATTAGTACAAATAACTAATATGTTTTGTAATCATCAAACACACTAAATACGGGTGATTGTAACCTTGGGCCAACAATCTCCCCCTTTTTGATGATGACAAAACATATAAGTTATTTAAACAAAAATGGAAGAAGAGCTTGGAAAGCTCCCCCTCAAATAATGCTATGTATAAAGAATGACAATGAGTAAGATACATAAAGCATTGAAAACACAATAGTTTTGTCAAAAACTTAAATAAACAATAAACAAACAAAAACAACTTATACTTTTTCTCCCCCTTTTTGTCATACATCAAAAAGGGTTAAACAAAGCAAACAAAACATTAAAAAATTTATCTTTAAGAATCCATAATGCAAACATTCAACTCACCACAAATAAAAGAGAATCTAGCATAGTCTAAAGGTTTAGTAAAAATATCGGCAAGTTGAAAATCGGTAGAAACATAGTCTATATCAATATCACCTTTCTCATAGTGATCTCTAAGAAAGTGATGCCTAATGTCAATGTGTTTGGTTTTTACTATGTTGATTTGCATTCTTTTGAAAATCACCTAGAGGGGGGGTGAATAGGTGATGATGCTAATCAAAGGGCAATTTAAAAAATTAAAGCTACAACAATCACCAAGCAAGAGTCACAAGATGAATGCAAGCAAGTATGACAATGAATATGATGAGCAAGTAATAAGTGCAAGCAAAGTAGAGTAAGGAATGCAAGAATGTAAACCAATCGCAAACACAAGGATATGTTATCGAGGTTCGAGCACCCAGCTCTACTCCCCGCCTTCCCCAGAAGGATTCTAGCTACTTCCACTATCACAAAGATCTCAATTACAATGGAGTACCCAACTCCACAATCTCAGTACAAGTAATTTCCTTGGTAGTCAAAAGACCACAAACTCTCTCTTTCAAATATCTCTTCCCTTACAAAGGTCCTTAGAGAATATTGAGTAGGAATGAAGCTCTTTTGTGTGTAAGGAAAAGAAATTGAAATCAGAGAAAAACTTTTGAAAACCCTTCAGAAATTGAGAGAATTTAGCTCAAAAACCAAGAACTTTGAAAGCCTTAAACTTTTGAATTTTTAGCAATAATTGTTGTTGTAACCAATCTCTCCCCAAACACCCCTATTTATAGGAGAGGGCTAGGGTTTAGGGATAAAACATATTTACTGATGTTTAGGAGGTAATTAGATCAAAATATATCCTTAAACGAATTTTTAAACACAAAAGACAAAAATAAACAGCTCTTAAAAATCTGCCCGTTACTGTTCAAACGGCTACATCGGTCGACCGGGCCGGTCGACCGGTAGTACAAAATTCCGACCGTTACAGGTTATCGGTCGACCGACCGGTCGACTGATACAACTGTGACTCAAAAATAAATATCGGTCGACTGCCCCGGTCGACCGACAGACATGCACACGGATACGTGCATTCTTCCAGGACCTCGGTCGACTGGTCCGGTCGACCTGACCAGCCTGACACAGACTCGGTCGACTGTCGTAGACTGCCGGTCGACCGGATCAGGTCAGAAAACGAAATAAAGACAGAATTTTGAGAAGAAAAATATTTTTAACAAAACTATTTTAAACAGGAATTCAGTATGTAACATAAAAAGAAATTTGTAGAAGAAAGATTTTGTACTAAAATATTTTGTATATTTTATAGGAAATAAACTAAGAAATAGTATATGCGTAAAAACGTGTGTGATTGAGCTTCAAACCTAATCTCTATTCTTTAACAAGCTATAAAACTAAAAATACAAAACCTAAGGACCTCTGAGCAATCTTCACGTCTTTGAGCCATCCAATGCCTTGCTAGTGCCTTCTCTTCTATGATCCTTCCTTGATGAGCAAATTGCCTTCCTTGCTTTGTGGAACTTAGAAGTTCTTGCAATAGCTAAGTGAATGGTCTCTAAACATGGTACAAGACCTGAAACTCATCTTAGCAAACTTGTTAGTACCAAATAGCACTAATTTGGTTTGTCATCATCAAAACACAAAACAATTGGAGAGTGTAACCTCTTGGGCCAACAATCTCCCCCTTTTTGATGATGACAAAACAAATAGGCTATTAACAAAAATATAGGGTAGGAGAAAACTCCCCTCAAATTATGCTATACATAAAAACAAGAATATGCTCTAGATACCAATAATTGAAATGATGCACCAATTATTGAAACCAATTAAAACAAATATATAAAACACAATATATAAAACACAAAAATTGCTCTTGATACCAAAAATACCAAAAACAACTAAAACACAAGAATTTATTTAAAACACAAAAATTCATAAAACATATAAATTCATATGGAACCAAGACCAAATGAACTTACATATAAATTCATATGGAACCAAGACCAAATGAACTTATTTTTGTCCATGTAAACTTATTCTCCCCCTTTTTGTCATACATCAAAAAGGGTTATGAAAAACATGTTTATTCAATAATACAAACATTAAGTTCTCCACAAATAAACGAAAATCTAGCAAAATCAAGAGGTTTAGTGAAAATATCGGCTAGTTGTAAATCCGTGGAAACATAATCAATATCTATATCACCTTTCTCAAAATGATCTCTAAGAAAGTGATATCTAATCTCAATGTGCTTGGTCTTACTATGTTGATTTGCATTTTTGGTCATGTGTATAGTACTAGTATTATCACAAAATATTTTTATATGATCAAAGTGCAAATCAAAATCAAGGAGAGTATGTTTCATCCAAAGGACTTGTGCACAACAAGCCCCCGCGGCAACATACTCCGCCTCGGCGGTTGAGAGAGCTACGGAATTTTGTTTCCTAGAGGACCATGAAACAAGACAATTACCAAGAAATTGACATGTCCCACTAGTACTCTTTCTATCTACTCTACAACCCGCATAGTCGGCATCCGAATAACTAGTCATTGAAAAATCTATAGTTTTCGGATACCAAAGACCCATTCCAATAGTGCCCTTAATATAACGAATAATGCGTTTTACCGCAATAAGATGAGACTCTTTAGGACACGATTGAAATCTAGCACAAAGACACACACTAAACATGATATCCGGCCTACTTGCCGTCAAATATAAAAGACTTCCTATCATGCTTCTATATAATTTAATATCAACATTTTTACCTTGTTCGTCCTTATCAAGCTTGGTTGTAGTTGCCATTGGAGTGTTGCAAGCCTTTGATCCTTCAAGCCCAAACTTCTTTACTAGCTCCTTTGCGTACTTGGCTTGGTTAATGAAGGTTCCGTCTTGTAATTGCTTGATTTGGAGTCCAAGGAAGAAATTGAGCTCACCCAAGGAAGACATTTCAAATTCTAGTTGCATTACCTTCTCAAAATCCTTGCACAAAAGCTCATTAGTAGATCCAAAAATTATATCATCAACATAAATTTGCACAATTAAAATATCATTATCAACATGCTTAGTAAAAGAATTGTGTCTACTTTGCCTTTAATAAAATCATTTGAGATGAGAAAACTAGAAAGCCTTTCATACCAAGCTCTTGGAGCTTGTTTCAATCCATACAAAGCTTTATCAAGTTTAAAAACAAAATCGGGATGAACATGATCAACAAAACCGGGAGGTTGAGCAACATAAACTTCTTCATTAATAAAACCATTTAAAAATGCACTTTCCACATCCATTTGAAAAAGTTTAAAATTTTTAAAACATGCAAAAGCTAGTGTCATCCGTATGGCTTCAAGTCGTGCTACGGGTGCAAAGGTCTCCTCAAAGTCAATTCCTTCAACTTGAGTGTAACCTTGGGCCACTAACCTAGCTTTATTCCTAATGACATTTCCGGACTCATCCATCTTGTTTCTAAAGATCCACTTAGTACCAATTATTGGTCTATCGTGGGGCTTAGGACAAGGTGCCAAACTTGGTTGCGCTCAAATTGATTGAGTTCCTCTTGCATGGCAAGCAACCAATATGGGTCCGTCTCGGCTTCGAGAATGCCTTTGGGTTCAAAATGAGAAATGAAAGCAAAGTTACCACATAGGTCATGGAGTTTGGAGCGCGTTGTGACTCCTTTAGATGCATCACCCAAGATGAGCTCCTTAGGATGATTTGTAGCGTATCTCCAAGCTTTAGGAAGCGGTTGAGTGCTTTCCTCCTTATCCTCTTGAACTTCACCAATAGGATCTAGCTTTTCTTCTTGAGCGGGTGAGTCCTTCAAGGATAGTCTCTCCATGTCTTCACCTAATGGTTCAAACTCTATAACATTCTCAACAAACACATTAGATTCTTCAAACTTAACATGCATGGATTCTTCAATGGTTTGAGAAGATCTAATGAAAACTCTATATGCTTTGCTAGTAGAGGAATATCCAACAAAGATAGCCTCATAAGCCTTAGCATCAATTTACCCAAATTATCCTTAGTATTCAAAACAAAACACTTGCATCCAAAAACTTTAAAATATGCAACATTAGGTTTTCTAGAATGATAAATTTCAAAAGAAGTTTTCGAAGAATTTTTGCATAAATAAATACGATTCGATATATAGCATGCGGTGTTTACGGCCTCGGCCCATAAATATTGAGGGAGGTCATATTCACTTATCATTGTCCTAGCCATCTCTTGAAGTGTTCTATTTTTCCTTTCTACAACTCCATTTTGTTGTGGAGTTCTAGGACAAGACGTTTCATGCTTAATTCCCTTTTCATCACAATAAGTCATGAAGAGTTGGTTAATAAACTCACCACCTCTATCACTCCTTATTCTCAAAATCGGAAAACCCTTTTCTTTTTCAACTCTTTTTCGAAAAATCTTAAAATGAGAAAAAGTTTGATCTTTATTTTGCAAAAAGAAAACCCAAGTAAAACGGGAGAAATCATCAACCAAAACAAATACAAATCTACTTCCATTTAAACTCTTAGTTTTAGTTGGTCCAAAAAGATCCATATGAATTAATTCTAAAGGCCTAGTTGACATGATATCCTTGATTGGTTTAAAAGAAGACTTGGTTTGTTTCCCAAGTTAGCACGCACTACAAATGCGGTCTTTCTCAAAAGTCAAGCAAGGTATACCCTTCACCAATTCCTTTGAATTAATCCTAGAAATATGGTCAAAAGATGCATGTCCTAGTCTTCTATGCCAAAGCCAAGAATTTTCATCAAAAGCATTCAAGCATTTAGTAGAACAATCTAAATTGAGCATGTCAATAATATAAACATTATTATCACGAAAACCGGTGAGAATACAAATATCGGATTTAACATCAAAAATCTTGCAAGAAGTATCATCAAATATAACTTTAAGTCCACGATCACAAAGTTGACTAATGCTAAGCAAATTATGTTTTAAACCATCTACTAAAACAACATTCTCAATAATAGGAGATGCACCAATTTGAATGTTACCTATACCGATGATAGTTCCTTTGGAGTCATCCCCGAAGGTGACGGTGCCACCTTCCATGTACCTTGATAGGTTTGTGAAGTTGTTGATGTCCCATGTTATGTGTCTTGAACAACCACTATCAAGGTACCACCGCTCCCTACGTCTTGGAGCTTTGGTGTGTACCTACATCAAACAATTTAAGACTTGATTTTGGTACCCACATTTTCTTGGGTCCTCTAGGGTTAGTGTCATGAACCCAAACAAGATTATTTGTTCTATTTAGTTGATCATAGCAAAACTTAGCTAAATGTCCATTTTTGCCACAATATGTGCATCTATACACTCTACCATATTTAAAAGCATAATGAGTGTGTGATTTGTGAGCATGGGCATTGTGAGCATGAACATGAGACGTGTTAGGTGTAGTGTGAGCATGAGGAATCTTAGCATGAGATGTGTGCTTTTTAGAAAATTTTTCTTCAAGTTTCTTAGTATTAAAGGCACAATCTTTTAAAACTTTTTCAAAATCATTTATTTTTGATTTAAAAGAAGAAATTTCTTTTTCATCAATAATAGGAGATGTTGCCTTACAAGTACTCTTGTAGGCACAAAATTCTTTTTGCATGGAAATGAAATTAGAAGAAATATCATCTTTTTCTTTAGAAACAATGGCAAGTTGATTCTTAAGAAAAGCAACTTCTTTTTGTAATTTTAAACATTCAAGTTTCTTGTTATCATAAGTTTCAGAAAGTTCTACAAATGCATGTACAAGAACTTCCTTACTTACATCATCATCTTCATCATCAAGGGATTGAGAGGTTACCTTGGGTGTGTTTGCCATGAAACACATGTTAGCTTGATCCACCTCCTCTTCGGACTCGCTTTCCGAATCCCATGTAGCTTTGTAGGCTTTCTTTTCCTCCGGCTTCTTTGGCTTAAAGGAGGAAGTCATTTTCTTCTTGAACTCCGGACAATCCGCCATGATATGTCCGGGTTTGCGGCAATTGTAGCATATGATCTTCCGCTCCTCTTTGCCTTCGAATTTTCTCCGGAAGTTGAACTTGTTCTTTCGGTACAACCTCTTGACATTCCGCACAAGTAGAGTTAGCTCCTCATCTTCTTCTTCGTCATCTTCATCGTCATCATTGGTGGATGAAGTCTTGAAGGCTATGGATTTCTTCTTTGAAGTAGTGGCTTCTTCTCTTGCCTTCTTCTCCATCTCATGGGTCTTTAGGTTCCCAATGAGACTAATGATGTCCATCTCGTCCTTGTCGTTCAACTCCTTTAAGGTGGTGGCCTTGATCTCCCATGAAGAAGGAAGAGCCCGTATCACTTTGCGCACCTTTTGATCGTTGGAGATGACGTCACCTAATGAAGAAAGACCATTTGTAATTTTAGTGAAACGAGTAATCATACAATCAATGGATTCATCATCTAGCATTTTAAATGATTCATATTGAGACCTCAAGAGATCTATCTTAGCTCTCTTGACTTGTGAAGTCCCTTCATGTGTGACCAATAAGTGTTGCCAAATCTCATAGGCGGATTGGCAATGAATTACCCGTGTAAGGTCATCCTCATTCAAGGCGGTTAATAGGGAGTTTTGGGCTTTGGAGTTAGCCTCATATTCTCTAAAGTTGAAGTCAGTACAAGTGCTCTCATCACCATCGGGTGCTACATAGGGTTTAGTCAAGGACTTGGCCACTAAGCTACCCAAAGATTGCAAAAATATAGTCATCCTAACCTTCCAAATTGGGAAATTTAGGCCATCAAATTTAGGTGGGGATTTAATGTTGTCGGCCATGTTTACTAGTGATGAATGAATGAAATGAAAATGTTGATTAGCAATATTTTAAGGATCTCTCTATGGATGTTAAGCCAAACCTAGAGTCCAAGCTCTGATACCAATTGAAAATCACCTAGAGGGGGGGGGTGAATAGGTGATGATGCTAATCAAAGGGCAATTTAAAAAATTAAAGCTACAACAATCTCCAAGCAAGAGTCACAAGATGAATGCAAGCAAGTATGACAATGAATATGATGAGCAAGTAATAAGTGCAAGCAAAGTAGAGTAAGGAATGCAAGAATGTAAACCAATCGCAAACACAAGGATATGTTATCGAGGTTCGAGCACCCAGCTCTACTCCCCGCCTTCCCCAGAAGGATTCTAGCTACTTCCACTATCACAAAGATCTCAATTACAATGGAGTATCCAACTCCACAATCTCAGTACAAGTAATTTTCTTGGTAGTCAAAAGACCACAAACTCTCTCTTTCAAATATCTCTTCCCTTACAAAGGTCCTTAGAGAATATTGAGTAGGAATGAAGCTCTTTTGTGTGTAAGGAAAAGAAATTGAAATCAGAGAAAACTTTTGAAAACCCTTCAGAAATTGAGAGAATTTAGCTCAAAAACCAAGAACTTTGAAAGCCTTAAACTTTTGAATTTTTAGCAATAATTGTTGTTGTAACCAATCTCTCCCCAAACACCCCTATTTATAGGAGAGGGCTAGGGTTTAGGGATAAAACATATTTACTGATGTTTAGGAGGTAATTAGATCAAAATATATCCTTAAACGAATTTTTAAACACAAAAGACAAAAATAAACAGCTCTTAAAAATCTGCCCGTTACTGTTCAAACGGCTACATCGGTCGACCGGGCCGGTCGACCGGTAGTACAAAATTCCGACCGTTACAGGTTATCGGTCGACCGACCCGGTCGACTGATACAAACTGTGACTCAAAAATAAATATCGGTCGACTGCCCCGGTCGACCAACAGACATGCACACGGATACGTGCATTCTGCCAGGACCTCGGTCGACTGGTCCGGTCGACCGGACCAGCCTGACACAGACTCGGTCGACTGTCGGTAGACTGCCGGTCGACCGGATCAGGTCAGAAAATGAAATAAAGACAGAATTTTGAGAAGAAAAATATTTTTAACAAAACTATTTTAAACAGGAATTCAGTATGTAACATAAAAAGAAATTTGTAGAAGAAAGATTTTGTACTAAAATATTTTTGTATATTTTATAGGAAATAAACTAAGAAATAGTATATGCGCAAAAACGTGTGTGATTGAGCTTCAAACCTAATCTCTATTCTTTAACAAGCTATAAAACTAAAAATACAAAACCTAAGGACCTCTGAGCAATCTTCACGTCTTTGAGCCATCCAATGCCTTGCTAGTGCCTTCTCTTCTATGATCCTTCCTTGATGAGCAAATTGCCTTCCTTACTTTGTGGAACTTAGAAGTTCTTGCAATAGCTAAGCGAATGGTCTCTAAACATGGTACAAGACCTGAAACTCATCTTAGCAAACTTGTTAGTACCAAATAGCACTAATTTGGTTTGTCATCATCAAAACACAAAACAATTGGAGAGTGTAACCTCTTGGGCCAACATCTTTGTCATGTGAATAGTACTAGTATTATCACAAAATATTTTAACATGATCAAAGTGTAAATCATAGTCGAGGAGAGTATGTTTCATCCAAAGAACTTGTGCACAACAAGCTCCGGCTGCAACATACTCCGCCTCGGCGGTTGAGAGGGCTACCGAATTTTGCTTTTTGGAAGACCAAGATACAAGACAATTACCTAGGAATTGACATGTTCCACTTGTGCTCTTCCTATCTACCCTACAACCCGCATAGTCGGCATCCGAAAAACTCGTCATTGAAAATTGGCCGGTTTTCGGATACCACAAACCCATTTCAATAGTGCCCTTAAGGTATCTAATTATGCATTTAACCGCATTATATGAGACTCTTTAGGACAAGATTGAAAACGAGCACAAAGACAAACGGAAAACATAATATCCGGCCTACTAGCCGTCAAATACAATAAACTACCAATCATGTTACGATAAAGCTTAATGTCTACACTTTTACCTTGTTCATCCTTGTCAAGCTTGGTAGTTGTTGCCATGGGAGTTTTGCTTACTTTAGATCCTTCAAGCCCGAACCTTTTGATTAGTTCCTTAGTGTACTTGGCTTGATTGATGAAGATCCCATCCTTCCTTTGCTTGATTTGGAGTCCAAGGAAATAGTTGAGTTCCCCCATCATAGACATTTCAAATTCTTCCTTCATGCATGATTCAAAAGCTTGGCAAGAGATTCATTAGTAGACCCAAAAATAATATCATCTACATAAATTTGTACAATAAGAATATCATTTTCTACATGTTTTGTAAACAATGTTGTATCAATTTTTCCTTTCTTAAAACCATTTGAAATTAAAAATGAAGAAAGTCTTTCATACCAAGCCCTAGGGGCTTGTTTTAAACCATAAAGAGCTTTATCTAATTTAAACACAAAATCCGGATGTGTAGGATCAACACACCCGGGGGGTTGTTCAACATACACCTCCTCTTCAATAAAACCATTTAGAAAAGCACTTTTAACATCCATTTGAAACAATTTAAAATCTTTATATGAGGCAAATGCTAGTGTCATCCGTATGGCTTCAAGCCGTGCTACGGGTGCAAAGGTTTCTTTAAAATCGATTCCTTCGATTTGAGTGTAACCTTGGGCAACTAACCTAGCTTTATTCCTAACAACGTTACCCGATTTATCCAACTTGTTCTTAAAGATCCACTTAGTACTAATTGTTGGTCTATCGTGGGGCCTAGGAACAAGGTGCCAAACTTGGTTGCGCTCAAATTGATTGAGTTCCTCTTGCATGGCTAACAACCAATATGAATCGGCCTCGGCTTCGAGGACGTTCTTGGGTTCAACATGAGAAATGAATGCATAATAACCACAATAATCATGAAGTTTAGAGCGAGTGGTTACCCCTTTAGATACTTCACCTATGACGAGGTCCTTGGGATGATGAGGATTGTATCTCCAACCCTTTGGAAGTTGTTGAGTAGGCTCCACGTCAATTGATTGAATTTCATGTCCTTGAGCCTCTTCTACTTTAGCTTCACTTCCTTCATCATCCTTTGGCTTGTCTCCCATAGTAGGTGTATCCTCCAAGGTCACTTTCTCCAAGCCTTCATCCAATGCATCTATTTCTACAACATTCTTAACAAACAAGTTAGATTCTTCAAACTTAACATGTATAGATTCCTCAATAGTCAAAGATGATCTATTGAAGATTCTATAAGCCTTGCTAGTGTTAGAATAACCAACAAAAATAGCCTCATAAGATCTAGCATCAAATTTTTCTAAATTATCTTTTGTATTTAAAACAAAACATTTGCATCCAAAACCTTGAAATATGAAACATTTGGTTTTCTAGAAAAGTACATTTCAAAAGAAGTTTTTGAAGTATTTTTACACAAGAAAACACGATTTGATATATAGCATGATGTATTAACGGCCTCGGCCCACAAATAATGTGGTAGACCATATTCACTTAGCATTGTCCTAGCCATCTCTTGTAAAGTTCGATTTTTCCGTTCAACTACTCCATTTTGTTGTGGAGTTCTAGGACAAGAAAGTTCATGCTTTATTCCATGTTCTTCACAAAAACTGGTAAAGGGTAGGTTAATGAATTCACCTCCTCTATCACTTCTTATCCTTAAGATTGAAACATCTTTTTCTTTTTCAACTCTTTTCTTAAAGATTGGAAATATGAAAATGCTTGATTTTTGTGTTCAATAAAGAAAACCCAAGTAAACCGTGAAAAGTCATCAACCAAAACAAATGCAAATCTATTCCCACTTAGACTTTTGGTTTGTGTAGGGCCAAATAGATCCATATGGATTAACTCCAAAGGACGTGATGTCATGATATCCTTAATTGACTTGAAAGAAGACTTAGTTTTTTTCCCAAATTGACATGCGTCACAAATTCGGTCCTTTTCAAAATTCAAACAAGGAATACGTTTCACTATTTCCTTTGTGTTTAACCTAGATATATGGTCAAATGAAATATGGCCTAATCTTCTATGCCACAACCAAGAGTCGTCATCGAGGGCTTTTAAACAAGTAATATTACAAGACATATTAGACATATCTATCATATAAACATTTCTTTCATGAAAACCGAAAAACACACAAGTATTAGAAATTCTATCAATTACTTCACAAACTACATTATCAAAAACAACATCAAAACCTTTGTCACAAAGTTGACTAACACCCAAGAGGTTATGCTTGAGTCCATCAACTAAAACTACATTCTCAATTAAAGGGGATGTGCCGAGTTTTACATTACCAATACCGATGATTTTACCCTTGGCATCATCTCCGAAGGTGACGGTGCCACCTTCATGGTATCTTGATAGGGTTGCAAAGTTGTTGATGTCCCAAGTCATGTGCCTTGAGCAACCACTATCAAGATACCACAATCCTCTACGTCGTTGGGCCTTGGAAGGTACCTACATCATTTAACAAATTCATTGACTTTGGTACCCAAATTTTCTTGGGTCCTTGAAAGTTAGTGTTTCGAACCCAAACATTATGACATGATGCACTTAGTCTATCATAGCAAAAATTAGCTAAGTGCCCTTTCCGCCCACAATGTGAACATGAGTACACTCTACCATACATGAATGCATGATGTGTGTGTGAGGTGTGAGCATGTTTTGAGGGTTTGCCACGATGTAAAGGTTGTGTAGTATGAACATGAGCATGAGCATGGTAAACATTTTTCTTAGGGGCTTGTTTCTTAGGAAACATGCCCACTATCTTCTTCTTGTCAAACTCACAATTTTTCAAAACAATTCCTAATGAGTCTATTCTTTCCTTAAGCATGGTAATCTCATTAGAATCAATTAGTGGGGACTTGCCTTTACAAGAAATCTTATATTTGTCAAAATCTTTTTGGGTGGAAACAAGAGTGGAAAGTAATTCATCTTTTTCTTTAGAAAGAGTAAAAACTTGATGATTAAGAGATTTATTTTCCTTTTTCATTTTTAAATACTTTTTCTTAAGAAAATCATAGTTATGTGATAGTTCTACAAATGCTTCTCCTAATTCATCCATGAAAGTTCATCATTAAGAGAAGTGGAAGGGGTTACCTTGCTTGTGCTTTCATTTGCCATGAAGCACATGTTGGCGGTATCAATCTCCTCCTCGGATTCGCTCTCGGATCCCATGTAGCTTTCATTGCCTTTTTCTTGTAAGGCTTCTTTGAGGTGGATTGACTTTTGAAGGCTATAGTCTTTTTCTTGGAAGGAGCCATGTCCTCCCTTGCTTTTCTCTCCATCTCATGGGTTTTGAGGTTCCCAATGAGACCTATTAGCTCCATCTCCTCCTTGTCATTGAGTTCCTTCAAGGTGGTTGCTTTGACTTCCCATGAAGGAGGAAGAGCTCGGATGATCTTCCTTACTCTTTGGTCATTGTCAATACCATCACCTAGAGAAGAAAGTCCATTAGTAATCTTAGTAAATTTTGTAACCATATCATCTATGGTTTCATTTTCTTGCATGCAAAAGTTTTCATATTGAGACCGAAGAAGGTCTATCTTAGCCCTCTTTACTTGTGAAGTCCCTTCATGTGTAACTAGCAAATGTGTCCAAATTTCATATGCGGACTTGCAATGAATAACTCTAGCTATATCATCATCATTAAGGGCTTGAAGGAGTGCATAATGAGCCCTAGCATTGGCATCAAATTCTTTAGTCTCAATTTCGGACCAAGTGGATTCATCACCGGGGGGTGCACTAAAGGGTTTGGTCACGGCCTTTGCAACTCGACTACCTAGAGATTGCAAGAAAACGGTCATCTTAACCTTCCATATGGGAAATTAAGTCCATTAAACTTAGGAGGGATTTTAATTCCATCGGCCATTTTTACTAAGTGAGAATGAATGAAATGATTAGCAATATTAGGATCTCTCTAAGGTTGTTAAGCCAAGAGCCTAGAGTCCAAGCTCTGATACCAATTGAAAAACACCTAGAGGGGGGTGATTAGGTGTAATTGCTAATCTAACAATCTTTTTAAAACTAAGATGGATGAATGATGCAACGATCTCTCAAAACAAAGACTAAGAGCCGAATACCCCGTGAGAGGTTCTGAACTCCTTCCTCCCAATTCCCCTTGAATGGGTTAGAGGTGCGCAATGCAACCTTGTTGTATGAGAATTGATCGAACAAAGAATGAATAATATGCAATGATGAAATGCACACAAGATATATCACAAATATCACAAGCAATAACACAAAGAAAGAAAACTAGATCTTAAGCAAGTAATTGAAGGCAATAGAGTGCAAGAGAAATTTAAAGCAAAATGGACACAAGGCAATCGCAAACACAAGATGTTTGTTTCGAGGTTCGAGCCACCGCTCTACTCCCCGCCTTCACCTCCGTGAAGGGTTTCCACTATCCACCGAGGACGATTACAATGGTCTACCGAAGACCCGAGCACCGAGCTCCACCACTTACAAGAACCTCTACCGAAGAGGTGTCTCCACAAGAACAAGAAGAGGAACAAGCAACCAAAGTGATCACAACAAGATCACTAAACTCTTTACAATATCTCTCTCTTTTACAAGTTCCTTATAGAATGAGTAAGGGATTTTTGGTTCTATGAAGTGTACTGAGAAAAACTCAGTTGTAGAATGATCTTTTGCTAACAAACACAACTGAAAACAAGCTCAAGAAAGAGTTGGAGATGAAGAGCTTAAACACTTTTCTTTTCTTTTTGAAAACTATGAAAACTTGAGGATTTTTCTTGGTATTTTGCAAGAGACTCTTCTCCTCTATTTATAGGGAGAGAAATAGGTTAAAAACAATTTATTTTAAGCTTATTTGCTCTGGAAAAGATCTGTAAAACCCTGAAAAAGTCTGCCAAAAAATAGTCTGAAAAACAGATTTCAGAATTGCACAAAAGAGGAAAGAGCCGTTGGGCTTTTGCAGGCCTGGCGGTCGACCGGGCCGGTCGGCCGCCAGCTCTGCTGGCAAAGAGCCGTTGGGCTCGGGTCGACCGGTCGGGTCGACCGTCCTCAAGGAGAAACGAAGTGTTCTGTGGGCGGTCGACCCGGGCGGTCGACCCAAAAAACCCGAGAGCAACTGTAGACAGTCGGTCGACCCAAGCGGTCGGCCGACAGACGTGCACAAATGTGCACGTCCTGATACTGGCGCCGGTCGACCGTGCCGGTCGGTCGGTCAAGCCTGAAACAGAAAAATAGCAGCAGGACTTGGAATTTTTGTTTTAAAATATTTTGAAGTAAAGAGTATCTAAGTATCATGATGAAAAGAGTATACATGATTTAAAAATGATATATGTCTTTGTAAAACTTGGAGTCATGTATATTTGTCAAGTCATGAGAAAAACTTAGAAACAAAAACTTTAACTTGAAAACTTGTATTAAAAATGTGTGTGTGTGTCCTAGAGCCAATTTCCAAAACTCAAACTTTAACAACCTATTTCTTACATTGGTTCTAAGTATTACAAGTGCTTCAAGAGGGCTTTCACCATATGATCTTCAAGACTTGATTCTTGAGCCCAAATTGAGTTGACTTGAGTCCAAAACACTTTCCTTTAGGGAAGAAACCTTCTAATTTAATTAGAACCCTGAAACACACTTAAACAACAAACATTATTAGTACAAATAACTAATATGTTTTGTAATCATCAAAACACACTAAACACGGGTGATTGTAACCTTGGGCCAACAAGTATAACTATGATCGGAGTTGAACATCGATACAACCTGATCGAAAAAGAATGCTTAGCGCTGGTATTCAACATCCAAAAGATGCGACACCACTTGGTGGGCCAAACCATACACGTCATATCAAAATTCAATCCCTTAAAATTTGCTTATGACAAAGCCCTCATCACTAAATGGTCGATTGGCAAAATAGGCCATGTTGCTCTCCCAATATGAGAGCAATTCCTGTCCAAAAAAGCTGGGAAGGGACAAGTAATGGCAGACCTCTCAGCTGAGTACACAGATCCAAGGGTGAACAAACTTTATGAAGATCTCCCAGATGAGCTCGCTGAAGTTTGATTGACCCAGACATCATTTGAAGGACAGGTGTGGCAACTCTTCTTCGACAGCGCATCGAGAACGGGACCGCGAGTAAATATTGTAGCAAGAGGAGGGGTAGTACTTGTCTCCCCACAGAACTATGTAATCCCTCATGTATTCTCATTAATTGAGTCATGTTCCAACAATGTAGCGGAAAATAATGCTCTCTTAATCAGAATGCAAATCGTCCATGAGATTGGCGTTAAAAATCTCGAAGCATACAGTGACTCAAAGCTCATTGTTAATCAGGTTCGTAGGGAGTACGAAGTCAGATATGAAGACTTGGTACACCCCGAATGGTGTCCTGAAAGATGTATTCTTCTGATCATCAGGGTACATCTTAACTTGATTGTACACAGAGAATCCGTGCATTAAAGATATCCGTTCAAACCCACACGTATTATCTATCATGACATACATGATTGCAAGGGGGAACTCATCTTTAGGACATGCCTCATTTTGATCACGAAAATTAATGTAAACTCGAATCTTCCCATTTTTCTTGGTAACGGGGACGATATTGGCTACCCAGTCAGAGTGTTGTTCTTTCCTGATAAAATCAGAGTCTATAAGCTTCTTGACTTCCGACTGGATCACCTCCATTATCTCCAGGCGGAACCATCATTGCTGTTGTTTGAAGGGCTTCGCCTCCGGATTGATGTTGAGGCGGTGCATAGCCACTTGAGGATCAAGCCAAGGTATATCCTTGTAGTTCTAAGTGAAAACATGTATGTACTCTCGCACAAGAGATATTAGATCCTATTTCTCAGAGTGTGATAAGCTTTTGCTTATAAAGATGGGCTTTGGATTAGCCTTACCTCCCAGATTAATCAGGGTTACCTTATCCTTTGTGGGTGGTTCGCGTTGCTCAAAGCGAATATCTCAGAGAGTATTTAGGTGTTGGATCCAAGGATCTGTATTCGACTGGATCATTTCTTCATCTCCATCTTCTGGGTGGCTTGTTGAAACCATGTTTACCAAAAGGTCTTTGAAGATGTTGCTGACACTGACATCTGACTCCCATGATGATGTGCCTGATGATTGATTGTGGTATAATGACTCTTCAGACTCAGAGGCTGACGGGATTGGAGTTGACACATAGCCCAATCCCCTTCGAGTTCGATGATAATAATCGGGGGCTTTTCCTTTTGGAATGAAGGATCAAAGCAGTGTTCTCCTTCCTTTGCTGAAATTCAAGCCATGACAACTTGTTAGGTCATATCCTATGTTCTCCATCATTCTGAGTACATTTGGCTCATAATGAGAGAACTGAGGAGGTTCAATCTCTCTTTTTGAGTCTTTGTAAGTTAATTATTTGGTCTCAACTCTTTTGTTTTTGGCCTTTGCGTCTTGCTGGGGCCTCGAAGAAAGATCCTTGCGCATCACTGACACCTTGATATACCTTGAGAGATGATCTCACCGGTACATGCAATGGTCTCAGGGCATCTATTGCCGACCAGAGCTCATCATCTATATTGGTACTAGTATCTGATGGCACAGAATCAGAAGCAAACACAGAAAAGTAAGCTAAATCTAACTCTTCATTAATATACCACTAACCTACATCATTGGCGGTGTTATTGACATCGAGCTTATTAATGTTCATTGCAAGTGGGTTCAGCTCTCAAAGACATTCTTCTTCTGCCTCTAGCTCAACGTCAGCTGCATTACCAGAGTCTGGTTCCTCTGGCTGGGGATTCTTTCCTGTCTCCTGAGAATCCTGGTACAAGAGGGAGTCTGTGAAGTAGTTCTCTACTCCCTTGAACGGATGCCTTTCGGCGATCAACGTTCGGACTTTTCCATCCCCGTTAATATACTTTATGACTTGATGGAGAGTAGAGGGGACGATGGGGTTGCGATGAATCCACGGTTGTTCCAGCAGCAAATTATATGAAGTATCGGCGTCAATAACGTAGCATGTCACCTTAGATCTTAGGTCCCCAATTTGACAATTGAGTTTAATTTTTCCCATTGGGCGTGTACCATTGGCATTGAACCATAAATGGTAGTTTGAGTAGCACTCAATCGGTGAGTGGGGATTCCCAAGTGCTGCATGACCTGGCGGGGCATGATACTCAATGCGGATCCTAGATCCACCTGAATGCGGTTCACTTCAGACGATTCAATATACCCTACAGGGGCCTATCATGTTTCCCTTTAACCTGCATGTCATCTGGAGTGAAGGTTATACAAGGGGCATGTTGAGAGGCATGGAGGCAGTGTTTTTTATCTTCCTCTTGTGGTTCAGCCGGAATCCAGGCCATGAAGACCTCAGCATCAGCTAAAGATTCTTTCAGAGCTTCTCTTGTTGACTTTGATAGTCTCAGGAGCTTGTAAAGGGTGATCCTGGCAGGGATGTTGGCCAGTTGAGCCAAGACATCAAAGCGGTAAGGTGCTGAAGATCATTCCGCTTTGTCCTTCGAGAGAGTCTTGGAATACCGAAGCTCTCTTTGCTTCTCCATAGGTTGCTTCGTGGATAGCTTGGTTGGCTCTGAGGTGGGTTTAGGCGGATTTACCACCATTTCATCGTATTTCTACAAGTACGACTGACCCGAGCGGGTCCCTGCTATGAACGGCGCATTCAGTTCGCAGCAAGGATGATTGTTTCCTCCTCCGAGTCAGTTAGAGAAGGGACATCAGTTTTCGCATCCCAGGAGGAAGCACACACCACATTGCAAGGCGAGGCTTTTGCTTTACCCCTGGACTTCCTGTTGGTAATAGTAGTCCACTGTTGGCCTTCCACAAGGTCAAGATGAACCCACGTGATTTCTCCCTGAGGAGTAGGGAGAGGTACGATACATTTCTCCTTCTGGTGGTGTGGATCTATATTGAGTACTCTTAGTTCCCCTTTTGGGATGGGAATGACTCCGGCCGGCGTTGGAGGATGTACCCCGAACTGAAGAAATGACGTCATCTTAGCTGTCACTTTTTTCTGTCTGGGTAGAACTTGAGCACCTCCACATCAATCAAAGCTTGGAGGATGTCTTTGAAGATGTAACAGCTCTTGGTAGGGTGCGCCAGCATCCTGTGATACAAGCAGCAATTGGATTGTCAGTCTTAACAACCTCCCCGGACATCTAGCTTCAGGAAGCTTTAATCTGTTGCTCTTGTTAAGTAACTTGAATAATGAATCGATATGCTCATCCTTGAAGGAGTACTGTTTATTGTGGCATAGTTGACTTGAAGAATTACCCCCTCTAGCCGGCTTGGGTTTAGAGGGAGACTTTATCTCTGTCGCCAGTGTGTCCTTCCTTTTAGATTAGAAAGATGCTTCCAGCGTGCGCCTTATCGACTTTTCGGGTCTGGGCTTGTTTTCTTCTGCCCTAACCTTGGCGACAATCTCTTCTGCCTGTTCGCCTTGCTGGACCAATGATCGGCGAAAAGCAAAAACAAAAATAAGTAAAGGAATGTGGGTCGATGTTACTGCTTTTGCGATTCTTCTGTACTAGTAAAGTGGCTATACGGGTCGTATCCATAATGAGGGAGAGCAATGAAAGCTTGATGCGGCTTTTTTGTTCAATAAAAGAGAAAGTTCTTTGTTTCAAATAAAAAATTTGAAAATGAAAACAAGTTGGTTTCAAGAATTGTTTAGAATGGTTTGGTGGTTTGTAAAAATGACTTTTCTTAATGGTAAAAGTGCATGGCTAACTTTCTACTAAGTGCTCCCACTAATCCCTTACTTCTTGAAGATGTAGCCTCACGATGGATCATAGGAAAGCATAACATTTATGCATAGGAACTATTCACGTTGGAAACTGAATGAAAGTCCTTCCTTATCTTTACTCGGCAAAACTTGGACATTCCCTTATCAAGATCCAATTGAAGGCGAGAATAAGGGAAGACACAAATGCATTAATAATATCGGCAAAGTTAATAGGAATATCTCTACTTACAAAGACAAGCAAAGTTTACAATCTATAGATCATCAAAACCCGTTAAGCAAGAAATATAAGAGAGCTAATACTTGTAGGTAAGTTAGAGTTAGAGCCCTCGTCTTAAGATATCATAGCTCTCGTTTGCACAAGGCTTGTTTGACACTATTGACTCATTTGGGTCATCAATCAAGTTGTTAGCGATTAGTGGGTTAGTAGTTAGTTAGCCATACAATGAAAGAGTTAGTTAGACATGGTAGTAAAAGAAACTGAAATCACCTAGAGGGGGGTGAATAGGTGACTAGCCAATCTAATGATGAATTAATGTGGAATTAAAAACTATTTAAGAAAACTAGAAACTATTAAGCTAAACACACCAGGTATAACCTAAGAGTGTAGCCGAATTCCTGGTGAAGGGCTCTGGACTATCTCCTCAAGATTCCTCTAGATAAGAGTTGAGGTGCCGCTATGGCTCTCTTGATTGAATACAAGTGTGAGCAAACAATCCCAAGCATAGAAGAATTAAGCACATAATATATCAAGCATATAAGAGATATGAGCAATAAGTATAAGCAAGATATAAACACAAGTGAGAGATAGAGAGAGAGAGAGAGAGCAATCACAAACACGGGAGATTTGTTTCGAGGTTCGAGCACCCTTGCTCTACGTTCCCGCCTTCAACACTGTGAAGGATTTCCACTAGAATCGATCCCACGGATCACTCGGTGCCGCAATGCCTACAATGAGTTCACACTAGAACTCCTTGGACTCACTAGTCCCCTCACTTGTTCCCGCAAGAATAAACACACGCAAGCACACTAGCTTGCCGAGGCCGCACCTCTACACCGAGCTCCCACTAGAACTTGAAACAACGCGAACCCGCAAGTCCACCTCCTCAAATACAAGAATGAAACTCTTTAGTGATCTCAACACTTTGATCACCTACAACCTCTCTCACAACAAAGATCCCTAGAGGATTGATATAGCAATAGATGGCTCAAGTTGTGTGAGAAAAACTTGGATGGGATTTGTGGTGAAAAACTCAAGAAAACTTCTTTTGAAAACACTCTTGAAAAACTCTCCTTTTGATATGAAAATATTGGCTCTTAAACAAGTGGAGATAAATACTAAAGGATGTATGAAAAACTAGCTTGAAAACCCACTTCAAATCTTATAGAAAACAGCCCAAGGGTCCCCAATATATAGGCCTCCAAAAATTAGCCGTTGGGGACAACACAGCAAGAAAATCCTACTGTCGGTCGACTGCCCGGTCGATCAACGGTCGAATTTCTGACCGTTGGGAAAGTCGGTCGACCGGTCGGTCGACCAAAAACTGGGCTTAGACCTAGCAGTCAACCGCCCGGCGACCGGGGCCATTTACAGAGAGCAGAAGCTCTCTGACGGTCGACCGTGCAGTCGATCGCCCTTGGCTGTGCACGTTTGTGAACATCGGTCAACCGCCCCGGTCGACCGACTTCTAGCTCGGTCGACCGCCAGACAGCCTAGTCAGCAAATGTAAAGGTTTTAACTTGGTCTTTTTACCTTTAATAAAATCCCATAAATTCTCATAAATTCTACAAAAATAAGTTATTTGATATACTTTGATATACAAACATGTTTGATTAACAATCTAAACACATTATAAACATTTTGAACTATTTTTATAATATGAAAATTTTGGCTTTAAACAAAAACGGTATTTTCCAAAAACAATCTCCAAATTAGAAATCCGATTTTTTCAAAACTTCTCTAAATACAAAAACAAGATATTTTAAACACTTTTGAAGCTTAGTGTGTATGGATATGATCCACTATACATATATGATGAAATATCTATGTTTTTGACAATAAGCTCTAAAATAGTTTTGGTAAAACACATGTATACTTTAAAAACCAAAACGGTATTTTCTAAAATAAAAACTCTTTTATGAAAACACATGTAAATTTTGTGTGTGAGTGTATGTGAACTTGAGCAGTCCACCAACTAATCTATCCTTTACATTTTATCTAAAAACAAATTTGACACTTACAAAACCCGACACAAGTCTTCTGGAAGATCTTCTTCTGAAAATCTTCTTCTCCTTCTTGACTTGGTCCAAACCTTGATCCAATGAGCTAGACTCCTCTTGAGTACTTGATGCAATCTTGATGCACAAGCTCTTGAATCAACACGTGCTAGCTCTAAAACTTGACTTTGAATCCTTTGTTGAAGCTAAACACCTACTAAGATCATGATCAAATATCTGAGACTAATTAAAAACAAGATCATTAGTACTATAACTACATGAGTTAGTCATCATCAAAAATAGAGTGATGGATCTTTGGGCCAATAGAAACAACAAGAGAGAAGAGGTAAAGAGAAAGGGAGTTACACTAAAACAAAGAGTTAGAAGCAAATAAAAACACAAAGTAAATGGAAAGAAGAAAGAGAAGTAATTACTTGTATAAGCTTGTCACCTTCACATACAACTTTTACACACTCTCTTTCTCTTTCACTCTAATGGCTAAACTAAAACTAGAAGAAGAAGGAAACAAAACAACTACAATTCCTAAAAACAAGATAACAACAACTCCTAAACTCTGAATATCTCCTCTGTAGCACCCTAAGGGGGAATTTATAGGCACCAGGGGAAAGGGGGCCGGGGGCAACCCCTGGCCCAAAGCACGGGCGCGGCCGCGCCCGTATGGCTGAAAAATGCAGCTATAGCCATGTTTCTGTGGCTGTACCAAGGCGGCGCGCGCAGCGCCGCCTTCTGTGCCTGGTCACGTCGGTCCCCTGTAAGGTGGATCTTCTGGATTTTAGATTTGATCTCTCTGGACTGACAGAATCTCCTCCTAAGGTCAATGGCTAATTGGTAGGCCTTTAATCACCCATTAAATGGTGATTTAGGGTCTTCTTCTTCATTGCACACCATGGACCTGGGATCACACAAGCAAACCATTATTAGCAGAATTTTATATTAAATAAATGTGCAGATGTGATAAAAATTATGCAGTATTAGAGACTAATCACACCCCCACACTTATCTTTTTTCTCGTCCCGAGCAAAACAAAAACAAGAGAATTATTACACCACTTTCGAAGGTGACGTGATTACACTGAGCATGTGTAACAAGCCTCTAAACCTCTAGGTTTCCCCTAGAGGAAGAGTGTTATCTCCTGAGGGTTTTCAGCAGATTGTACCCACAAAATTCAATAAATGAAGAAAAATGTTAGTTGTCAGCAAACCTCTTTCAAGAAAAAGAACTTTCAATCATCTAAGTAAAAATGACCGAATGATATAAGAATTAGGTTTAACCCTCATAAGTCCTCCTATACTTTAGCCTTCATAAAAGAAGAAATTATGGTTTTTCTTTAATTTAGAAAGAATCTTGTACTTCTAACTCATTCTGTTATTTTACTTTAGAGAGATATGCATAATATGTAAGTGTGATGTGCTTGGGATTTCTCAACTCAACTTTGAATATCATTTAATTTTATTAATATTTATCTATTATTCTTGGTTTCATTAGGCTTTCTACTTTACTCATGTAACACATATCAAACCGATGACTCCCAAACCAGATGGTTTTAGGGCACCAGGTGAAAAAACATCCCTCAGGTCAAATATGCGAGTAGAGTAGGCCACGAAATCAAGATTTACTTATATATATATATATATATATATATATAATATATATATATATATATATATATATATATATATATATATATATATATATATTTTGCGTGAGTAATCATGCTTCTTGAGGCACAATTATCCAGCTTATTGGTTTTTTTTCAAAGTTGTGTCTCTAAATCCCAAGCGTGTGTGTGTGGTTTATGCATATTCTACTAAGGCTAAATAAAATATATGAGTTATTTTCCTTGTCCCTCCCAACTATTAGTTAAACCAATGTTTCATTTTTATTTAGGCTAAAATAAAGATTTCTTAATAAGGTTCCCTTAATTCCTACAACCTTTTGGTATTTTATAAAGAGTATGAAAATTCTTTTTTTCGTTCTGGAGAATTATTTTTTTTAAGTAAAAAGAAAAATAAAAAGTGTTAGCACCCCCCAAACACCTATCTAATGCATTGTCCTCAATGCTAGTCATGTAAATGCAAATACAATAAATAGGGGAAGAAAAGATATCACCGTCGCTGTCGACTCGGGCCGGCCAAGTGCGAATAGGCTAAGGGAGAGGGAGAAGAAGAAATTTCCAAAAAGGTTATTTACAAGTATATAAGGGGTGAGCATATAAACAATAAGTGTAAAGAACCCCTAGAATTTTTTTTTTTTTGGTGGTGTGTGGATGGCTATGGTCAGGTGTATGACGGAGCAAAAAGACTCAGCATAATTTCTACCTGGGAAGCAGGCTCAGTGGTCAAAAATGGCTTTAGTCTTTGCCCATTCACTTTGAATTCTATGTTATTCTTAGGATCGACAATAACCACAGCACCGTGTGGGAAGACGGTGCGCACAATGAATGGTCCAGACTAACGAGTTTTCAACTTCCTCGCGAAAATGTGAAGCCTCGAGTTGTACAGCAGAACCTTGTCTCCCGAGGCAAAGTTTTTCCGGTTGATAATCTGGTCATGAAAAACTTTAGTTCTGCTCTTTGTATTCCGTTCGTTCTCGTAAGTCTCGTTCCGTATCTCCTCCAACTCTGAGATCTGCAGTCTCCTTAGTTCACCGGCTTTGGTCAGATCAAAATTGAGTTGCTTAATAGCCCATAGGGCTCGGTGTTCTAACTCGACTGGCAGATGACAGGCTTTTTCAAAAATAATTCTGTAAGGAGATAACCCCAGAACTGTCCTAAAAATAGTGCAGTAAGCCCACAATGCATCATTTAGCTTGACCGACCATTCCTTTCGATTTTCTCTAACAGTCTTTTCTAAAATGAGCTTAAGTTGTCGATTGGTCACTTCGACTTGCCCATTTGTTTGGGGATGATACGGAGTGGATAACTTGTAATTGATGGAATATTTTCGCATCAAAGATTCAAAGACTCTATTACAGAATGCGATCTATTATCACTAATTATCGCTCTGAGGGTGCCGAAATGGGAGAAGATATTTTCCTTGAGGAATTTGACAACCACTTTGTTGTCATTGGTCTTAGTTGGCACAGCATCTACCCATTTAGAGACGTAATCCACAGCAACCATGATGAACTGGTTGTCGAATGAATTTGGGAATTTTCCCATGCAGTCGATACCCCAAGCATCAAAAATTTTGACTTCAAGAATCGGGTTCAGGGGCATCATGTCTCTTCTCGAAATTTTTCAAATTTTTTGACAATTTGCACATGACTTGCAAAAGTGGAATGAGTCTTTAAACAAAGTGGGCCAGTAAAACCCACTTTGTAAAACTTTCTCTGCGGTCTTGCGGGGACCGAAATGTCCGCCGCATGCAAGTTCATGGACAAATCTAAGCACACTCCTCTATTCTTCCTCTGGTATGCATCGTCGAATAATCTGATCGGGACAATACTTAAAAAGATATGACACTTCTCAGAAGAAGTATCGTACTTGGGCAAAGAAACGACACTGGTCTTGCTTTGTCCAGTCAGCGGGTAATTGTCTAGTGGCCAGGTAATTAACTATATCCGCATACCATGAT
This sequence comes from Agave tequilana, assembly GCA_038442645.1. Lineage (NCBI taxonomy): Eukaryota > Viridiplantae > Streptophyta > Magnoliopsida > Asparagales > Asparagaceae > Agave > Agave tequilana. Next base: position 74,366 of record JAVJIF010010458.1, on the reverse strand, counting down.
TCCTTAAAAATGGCCAGGATGTGCTCATCTGGAAAATCCTCGTTGATCGGAGTTTGTATTTTCAGTGCATTTGGAATTCTTGACAGATGATCAGCTACCACATTTTCTACACCTCGTTTATTCCGAATTTTCAGGTCAAATTCTTGAAGCAAAATGATCCACCGAATCAATCGGGCTTTTGCTTCCTTCTTGGTCATGAGGTATTTCAATGCCGAGTGATCCGTGAAAATCACCGTCTTAGATCCTAACAAGTATCGCCGGAATTTTTCTAGCGCAAAGACAACGGCCAAGAATTCCTTCTCAGTCGTTGTATAATTCTGTTGGACGTCATTTAGGGTCCTACTCGAGTAGTAGATCATGTGCTGCCTATTGTCATGCGCTGTCCAAGAACAGCGCCGATAGCAAAATCGGAGGCATCGCACATGATTTCAAATGGTTGTGCCCAATCAGGAGTAGAAATAATAGGCACAGATACAAGGTCTTGCTTAAGCTTCTCCCGTGACTTGAAACATTCATCGTTAAAATCAAAGGGCACGTCCTTAGCGAGCAGGTTGGTTAAGGCCTAGCGATTTTGCTAAAGTCCTTAATAAACCATCAGTAGAACCCAGCATGCCCTGGAAAGGATCTAATATCCTTGATGCTTTTGGGTGGTGGAAGCTTAGCGATCACTTTTACTTTTGCCCTGTCCATTTCAATGCCTCTCCTAGAAATCTCATGGCCTAAGACAATCCCCTGTCTCACCATGAAATGACATTTCTCCTAGTTCAAAGTTAGATTCTTTTCCTTACATCTTTGTAGAACTAACTCCAGATGATGAAGACATTGATCAAATGAATCTCCGTAGATGGAGAAGTCATCCATAAAAATTTCAAGAAAATGTTCCACCATGTCGAAGAACAAACTGAGCATACACCGTTGGAATGTCGCGGGAGCATTGCATAATCCAAAGGGCATGCGTCGTTAGGCAAAGTTTCCAGATGGGCAGGTAAACGTAGTCTTCTCCTGGTCTTCTGCAACAATGGGGATCTGATTGTACCCCGAGTACCCATTCAAGAAACAACAGTACTCGTGTCCAGCCAGGCGTTCAAGCATTTGGTCGATGAAGGGTAGCGGAAAGTAGTCTTTACGAGTGGCCGCATTCAACTTTCTATAGTTAGGACAAATACGAACCTTGGTAGGCAGTCTCATTTGTACCAACTCTTTCTGCTCATTCTCTACCACCGTAAAACCAGCTTTCTTTGGGACCGCATGAACCGGGCTAACCCATTGACTACCAGAAATGAGATAAATGATCCCAACTTCCAATAGCTTCAAAATTTTCATTTTTACAGCCTCTTGCATGAGTGGGTTAAGTCTGCGCTGCGGGTCCCTCCTAGGAACCGCTTCATCATTTAAGTGAATTCTATATTGAACTATAGCTGGACTTATCCCCTTGATATCCTTCACTGTCCACCCAATGGCTTCCCTATGTCTCTTTAGGATAGACATCAAGCTGTCCTCTTGTTGCTCAGTCAGATGGGATGCTATGATGACTGGCAGGGTTTCTCTTCCGCCCAAGTAGGCGTACTTGAGGTATTCATGTAGGCTTTTAGCTCTAGGGAAGGTATTGATTCATTGGAGGTGATATCTGAAATTTCGGTCCTAGAATGGGGTACACTAGGGCTTGATGCCCGGTCCACTGCTGAATCCACGATCTGGTCTAAGTTGAAATCCTCAAACTCCAGATCAAACTCACTCTCTGTTTCCATCTCTATGCTTTCTTCGTGCTCACTGGTCAAATTTTAAATGGAATTGACCTCAAAAGTCTGATCATTTATATCCCTAGGTTGTCTTCCAAGATTGAAGACATTGACTTCCTTCATCATGTCTCCAAAGGTCAATTGCATGGACCTGTTCCTACAGTTGATTATGGCATTGGCTGTAGCAAGGAATGGGCGCCCTAAGATGATCGGAGTTTAAGACCGCAGATTTGACACAGGTTGGGTCTCAAGTACAATGAAGTCAACAGGGTAGATGAAATTCCCGACCCGGATGAGGACATCTGTGATTTTTCCCTTGGGGATTTTCACAGATCGGTCAGCTAACTGAATGGTGGCTCGAGTTGGACTCAGCTCGCCCAACCCAAGTTGCTGGTATACTGAGAGGGGTAGCATGTTGATACTTGCTCCCAGGTCAACGAGTGCTCTGCTAATTTCTATTTGTCCTATGGTGCAGGAAATTGTGGGACATCCGGAATCTTTGTATTTCACCAGAGTGGGACCAAACAGAATTTTGCTTATGTTGGATGCCAAGAACACTTTCTTGGGCACATTTATCTTTCTCTTCTTGTACACATATCCTTAAGAAATTTGGTATAGGCTGGGACTTGTTGGATAGCATCAAGAAGAGGCACATTCAGTTTGACCTGATCAAACATCTCAAGTATTTTCTCCATGTGCATGTTCTTATTATTGTTCCTAAGCCTATTGGGGAATGGTGCTACAAGCTTATGAACTTGTTCAGCAGCTGTGTCCTCGTCAGAAATTTTGGGAGCAGATTGGGAGGAGCTAGCAGATGTGGAAGCAGGAGCAGGATCAATGTGAGTGGGATTTTCTGCTGGTAGACATGATTGTCCACCTTCTTTTCAGATTAAAGTGTGTGAACAGTATTGTAGGCTGTCTAAAAATCACTAATAGACAAGCCATTAATAGGCAGAGTTTCAGATTCAAGGCGCGTGGGCTCGACACCCGCGTCTCAGCATCAAGGCGCGTGGGCTCGACACCCGCGCCTCAGTATCAAGGCGCGTGGGCTCCACACCCGCGCCTCAACCTCAAGGCGCGAGGGCTGAAACCCGCGTCTCAGTTATAACCGCCCTGGTTATGGGGCCAGTCGCCGCCCACATAGCGGGGAGGTCGGCCCCTCATCGTGGAGCATTTTTAGGGGGCACGTTCACCCCCTAGGACCTCTATAAATAGCCTCGTTTGCTATGAGGTCGAGGCAATGAGAGGAGAGTGGCAAGGGCGATCAGAAAGGCATCTGGCATCAAGAGGATCAGAAGATCACAGAGAGAGACAGACCGAGACAGGAGAGAGCTCAACTCTTCATCAAGCTTGCTGCGTACAAGCTGCTCTTTGCCTACCTTCTCTTTGAGAGTTTTGGTAGACAGAGCTGTGCTACTCCCTCTACCAGCCAAAGAGAAGATTCCCTGACGATCCCGACGGTCATCCGGTCAACGGAGAACAAGATTCACTCTCCACCGCCATACGAAGAACCCAGCACTAAACAAAGGGAGGATTCAAGACTCAACATCCTCCCTCCCTTGTAATCGGAGTATTAATCCGTTGTAAACTTTCAATTGATTCAAGGAAACTTTACGCGAGATTTTTCCTCTGCGAACAAGAGATGGCGACTCCGCTGGGGACTACATTTGTCACTGACGAGCAAATCGTGGCGCAGGATGACGTCCTCCATAAGGGGAAGATGGTCGAATCGCTCATTGTCGAGTTCGACCAGGCGAAGTACGAAGAGTTTCTCTCTTCCGGCTCCAAGAGCCCAAAGACCCGCGTCTGTCGCCGGGTCTCGACAGGGAATGGCCCCGAAGCCCGATCTGTGGCTCTCTCGGGCGCCCCTACTGCCAACTGTGCCAAGCAAGGTGCACGCGCCGACGCCTCTCAGAAGGCCCGCGTCGCCCCAGGCACAACTGCCTTTGCGACCAACCGCGTCGCACAGAATACCCGCGTCAGCGTCTCTCAGGAGACCCGCGTGGTTAAAATCTCTGATATTCAGTATCAGGATGTTGTTGGTCTCTCTCCACCACCACGACACAACCGGAACGCTGAGCGTCGACAGAGGAGACGCGCGCGCCAGCTGCAAGTTGGAACCTTTGGTTGTCTGACTGAGGCTGGACGCAGCATACAAACTGGCGCCTTGCTCGCGCCCCGCGAAGTCCGCGTTTGGCGGCCCAAACGCGAGATTCCTTCAGTTAGGTCCTCTGAGGACCAACTCACCAAACACCAAGGTGAAGTCTCTGCGCCTTGTCAAGCACAAGAGGCACGCGCCTATAGACGTGGGGCCCAGCAGCCCACTCTCTCTCAAGTGTCTCTGCCCCGACACACCAAGCAGCAACGCGACAGGCGCGTCTTGTCTCAACAAAGACGCCAGACGCGTGCTGAACAGCTGCGGCGCGAGAACCGCGTCCCTGAAGCCTACGTCCAGGCTGTACGACATATGGATGCCTCCCGTCTTCGACGTTGCGAGGCTAACCTTTTCAATCCCCCTCCCATGGACTTGAGGGATTATTTGACGAAGAAAAGAAATGCCAATCAGGCCACTTCGTCGTGTTGCTGCCAACGGCTCATCCATATGCTCTCTGAGTGCCGTTGCGGATCAGGCGTGCACCAGCAGTCTTTAGTCAGACAGCTGACCCTGATTCCCCCGTCAGCTAAAAGTAGACGCTCCCACAGAAGGAGAACCTTCTCTGACATTGAGTACCCGGAGCTCACTGCGAATATGACAAGCAGGAGCAAGGGAAAACAACCTGCAGTCAGCTCTGACGAGTTTGACTCTGAACCGGAAGGAGTGTACCGACACACTCGCACCCGGACTGGGGTCATTCCCCCAATTAACTATAATGCCTTAGCCCATGGCATTAAAATGAATGATTCTCACTCCGCCGTAGCAGAATCAAGGGCTTCGAACTCTTCCGTCGAGAGGGAGACCTCTGCCTACATGACAGGCACTCCTGAGGAGACGGCTAAACGTTTAGAGCAGATCCAGAATGCACAAATGGATATGATTCTTTCTCAGCAGGAATCTATCCACTCCCTCAAGCAGGCGATTGCACAGCTGCTCGAAGACAAGAGGAGGTCCCCTCCTAAAAAGTCAAAGGGCAAAGGGAGAAAGGGAGAAAACTCAACTTCCGAACCTTCTGAGGAGACGCGGCGATCTACTTCCGGCTCGTCCAAGTCCTCGTGGCAAGTAAAAGGCGACCAAGATCCGGGGAAGGCTCATGCTAAAAGAATGAGTCAACTGGAGCGATGCCTCGAGGCCCTTACCAATCGCAAAGACCTCCAAGAAGCAGGAGTAGTCCGGCCCTACCCGGCTGAATGGGACTTGGTTCCGTACCCGCCCAAGTTCAAAGCTCCAACTCTCCAAGCCTTTGATGGGAAGGGGTCACCCAACCAGCACATCTACTACTTCAAATCTCAAATTGGGAATGTAGTAGATAATGACGCCATCCTGGCGCGCCTGTTCATCGGCACCCTGAAAGGGTTGGCCTTTGAATGGTTTATGAAGCTCCCAGAAGGTTCTATCAAGAACTGGGGCGATTTGGAGAAGCTGTTCTTAACATGCTTCGTCGAGGATGACTCCGAAGTCACGATGCCCACTCTTTTGGCTACCAAACAGCGAAAAGGGGAGTCCGTCAAATCTTTCGTGGAAAGGTTTCGGAATGTGGCACTCCGGTGTCCAAGCGGTATGACCCAGGCCACCCTGGTGGAAACATGCCGCCACAATCTCCAAACCTCACTCCTTGCTCAAATAGGAGTTGCTGAAAGCCGCACCTGGAAGCAATTAGTCCAACAAGGTGAACAGGCTGAGGAGATTGTCGCCCGCGTCAGAGTAGAGGAAGGTAAGCCTAGGCCGGAAAGGTCGACAAGGCGTGCGCCAGACACATCCCTCCAAACAAAGCGGAAGGATAATTTGGCAACGGAGACCAAATCTCCCGCCAAGCCTCAATCAGGCAAGGCGAGTGGCTCTTCAAGCCAGCCACGTGCCAACAAGCAATATTCTTTCAAGGAGGAACATGTCGATTCACTCTTTAAACTACTCAACAAGAGCAACCGACTGAAGCTCCCTGAAGCTAGGCGCCCCGAGGAAGTCGGCAAGACCGACAATCCCACCTATTGCTTGTACCACAGGATGCTGGGGCACCCTACTAAGAGCTGCTACGTCTTCAAGGACATCCTTCAAGCTCTGATTGACGTGGAGGTGTTAAAGCTCCGACCAGAGCAGAAGAAGGTGACGGCTAATGTGACGTCAGTTCTCCAGTTCGGAAGACAACCCCCAACGCCTGCGGGGTGGCCCCTATTCCAAGAGGAGAGCTGAGAGTGGTCAACACAGACCCTCACCAGCAGCAAGCGAAAGGCTTGGCACCCGTCCCTACACCTCAAGGGGAAATCATGTGGGTCCACCCTGACCTTGTCAATGAACAGCAATGGACTACTGTGACCAACAGGAAATCCAAAGGCAAGGCAAAGGCCTCATCCTGTAATGTGGTGGGTGCCTCCTCTCGAGAAGCCGAGACTGATGTTCCCTCGTTAACCGACTCAGAGGAGGAAACAATAGTCTTGGCCACAGAGCCCAACCAATCGATGGCGGGAACCCGTTCGGGACAGCCCTACTTGAAGCAGTATGGCGAAACGGCGGCAACCCCTCCACAACCAGCTGCAGAACTAACCAAGCCCTCCACAAGACAACCTGTGGAGAAACAGAAAGAAACTCGATTTTCTCGAGTTCTTTCGAAAGGTATGGCGGAAGGATCCACGACACCTTACCGCTTTGATGTCCTGGCACAACTAGCCAACATCCCGGCACGCATTACCTTGTATGAACTTCTTAGACTATCAAAGTCAACCAGAGAAGCTCTACAAGAAGCTCTGGCAAATGCCGAGGTCTTCATGACCTAGGTGCCGAAGGAGGAAGATGTAGAGGATTGCCTCCACGCCTCCCCAAACGCTCCCTGCATTACCTTCACAGCAGATGACATGCAGGTTAAAGGGAAGCATGATCGACCCCTGTATTTCACAGGGTATATCGGATCGTCCAAGGTGAACCGCATTCAGGTAGATCCAGGGTCCGCATTGAGCATCATGCCTCGCCGGGTCATGCAGCATCTGGGCATTCCTACTCATCGCTTGAGCCCTACTCAGACAACTATCTATGGGTTCAATGCCAACCAGACCCGTCCGATGGGGAAAATCAAGCTCAAATGCCAGATTGGAAGCCTCAAGTCGGAAGTGACATGCTACATCATCGACGCCGACACTTCCTACAATCTATTGCTAGGACGACCGTGGATTCACCGCAACTCCATCGTTCCCTCCACTCTCCACCAAGTCATGAAATACATTGACGGGAGTGGAAAGGTGCAGACGTTGATTGCCGAAAGGTATCCGTTCAAAGGGGTCGAGAATTATTTCACTGACTCTTTGTTGTACCAAGATCCGGTGGAGACGGATGAAGTCCCGCGACCAGAGGAGCCAGACTCTGGTAACGAAGCTGACACCGAGCTCGAGAAAGAAGAGTGCCTGTGGGAGTTAGAACCACTTGTAAAGAGCACCAATAAGCTCGATGTTGATAATACCACCGACGATGTAGGCGGTTGGTATATTAATGAAGATTTAGATTTTGCGTATTTTTCTGTGTTTGCTTCTGATTCAGTACCATCAGACACTAGCACCGAAGTAGACGATGACCCTTGGTCGGCAGTAGATGCTTTGACATCGTTGCATGTACTAGTAAAGTCGTCCTTCGAGACATACCCAGATAATGGTAATGCGCAAGAATGTATATTTATGGTTCCAGCAAGACGAAAAGGCCAAAAACCATTCTTTTTGGGCGAATCTCGTCTGAGCCAATGCCCTGCGAAGACTCGGGAAGTGAGGAGGAGTCCCCTCAGTTCGGTCATTATGAACCAAAAGCACTCAAAATGATGAGATGCATGGGGTACGACCTGACCAACAGACCGGGTTGAACTTCAGCAAAGGAAGGAGGACGCTGCTTCGATCCTTTGTGCCGAAAGGGAAGGCCCCTAATTATTATCATCAGACGCGCCGGGGGTTGGGCTATGTATCGACTCCGGTCCCATCAGCCTCCGATTCTCAAGAATTGTTGAGCAACGATTACTCTTTAGACACATCATCTTGGGAGTCAGATGTCAGTGTCGGCAACATCTTCAAGGAACTTTCAGTGAACATGGTTTTGACAAGCCACCTGGAAGATGGAAATGAAGAAATGATCCAATTTGATACAGATCCTTGGATCAAACATTTAAATGCTCTTTGGGACACTCGCTTTGAACAGCGCGAGCCACCCACAGAAGACAAGGTTGTTCAGATCAACCTAGGAGATGAGGTTAACCCTAAGCCCATCTTCATAAGTGACGGCCTGTCACCTTCGGAGAAGAAGGATCTAATATCTCTTGTACAAGAATATATAGACGTCTTCGCCTGAAATTATGAGGACATGACAAGACTCGATCCTCAGGTGGCTATGCATCGCCTCAACATCAATCCGGACACAAAACCTGTCAAACAACAGCAGCGACGGTTCCGTCCAGAGATAATGGAGGCAATTCAATCAGAAGTCAGAAAACTTATTGATTCTGGCTTCATCAGGGAAGAACAACATCCCGACTGGGTAGCCAACATTGTCCCAGTTGCCAAGAAGAACGGGAAGATCCGGATCTGCATCGACTTCCGTGATCTAAATGAGGCTTGCCCCAAAGACGAATTCCCACTGCCAATCACAGATGTCATGATTGACAACACTTGTGGATTCGAACGAATGTCCTTCATGGATAGATTCTCAGGATACAATCAAATTAAAATGTATCCTAATGACGAAAAGCATACCTCCTTCAGGACACCTCTAGGGGTATATTGCTACACCGTCATGCCCTTCGGACTGAAAAATGCAGGGGCAACCTATCAAAGGGCCATGAACGCCATTTTCCATCAGCAAATACGCAAAACGGTGGAATGTTATGTTGATGACATCACGGTAAAAGCCGCACTAAAGGTGATCACATAGCGGACCTGAAGGTGGTCTTCGACATCATGCGGGCTCATCAATTGAAGATGAATCCCACAAAGTCCTTCCTGGGGGTGGCCAGTAGCAAATTCTTAGGATTTGTTGTAACATCCACCGGAATTCACTTGGACCGGAAAAGGTCCGCGCTATCCAGGAGATGCAATCCCCGAGAAATCTCAAAGAACTCAGGGGATTGCAAGGATGATTGGCATACATCCGCAGGTTTATCTCAAATCTCTCGGAAGATGCCAACCCTTCGCTAAGTTAATGAAAAAGGGTGTCTCATTCATTTGGGATGACGCTTGCCAACAAGCGTTCGAGGAAATCAAGCAATACCTCACCCAACCACCAGTCCTTGCAGCTCTGGTATCCGGGAAGCCTTTCCTGGTATACGTCCGAGCAATGGATCATTCTTTGGGAGCTCTACTAGCTCAGAACGACGACCAAGGATGAGAGCAAGCAATCTACTATTTGAGTAGAACAATGATCGGAGCCGAACATCGGTATAACCCGATCGAGAAGGAATGTTTGGCATTAGTGTTCGCTATTCAAAAAATGCGGCACTATCTGGTAGGCCAAACTATAAACGTGTAATACCCCCGTTTCCGGAATACGTACTTAGTTGCTTATTCAGCTTTTCGATCGTATTTTTCGATTTACTTCCCGTATTTGACCGATTTTAATTTCAAATATCATTTTCTAAAATATTAGATTTTATGAGAATTTCTGGAATTTTCTAGAATTTAAATGAATTTCTTCAAACCGGTGTCGACCAGTGCCGCTGATCGATTCCCGAATTTTTATCTTACAAACTGTTTAGAAATTCTAGAAGATTCTTTAGACATTTCTGCTTAGAATAATATTCCTTACTTAAATACTTTTTCTGAAGATTTTACGAATTTATGGATATCCCACCGGAGTCGGCAGAAGACTGATTCCAGTATTTTTATTTCACAAACAGTTAGGAATTTCTAGAAAGTCCTTTAGGCATTATCTCTTAGAATCATATTTTCTACCTACATTCTTTTTCTAAGCATTTTATGATTTTATGAAAATTCTTTCGGAGTCGGTAGGTAACTGATTCCGAGATTTTTAGCTTTAAAACTATACAGTATTTCTTCAAACGGATTTCACTATGAGTCTTCATATAATATTATTGATTTTTGGTGAAAATTGCGAGTCGTTCCGAGATACTTGAATTTCGGACGATTTCGGTATTTTCCGAAATGTTTTCCCGCATACTCGACTTTAACTCGAGAATTTGTGTTTCTGATATTTTCATTTTTGGAGACCAAGAAAATATCTTCTCATTTCATTTCTTTTTCCTTTTTCCTTTCTCTATTTTCCTTTCCTTCATCTCTAAGCCAAAGGATTTTCCAATTTCCAAAATTCCAACAATTCAAATTTTACAACAAATATCTCAAATTCCACACTCTTCCTCATTAATGCCCTCTTTCTCTCTCTCTCTCCATGGCCGGCCACCATTGGCCAAGGGAGACACCTCACCCCCTTTTTTACACAAAAACCCCTCTCAATTTCTTTATTTGCATTCCCTTTACAAAAATCAAATCCTATATAAGTTTTTCCTTTACAATTCTTTTTCTTTTCTTCACTTCACCAAGAAAATAGCCTTCAACCTTTCTCCTCCATCTCAAACCCTAATTCCAAAGAACACCTCAAGGCCTTCATCTTCTTCTCAAGCTACCACAACCCTTGGATTTGGATCGCATCTCTCTTCGTCGGAAGTATCGCCAAAGACCTAGTTGGTGATATCGTCGACCACAATCTTCGGAACTCGTAAAAGTTTCACACAACCGATCGAAGTGAGTATAATTACTCACCAAGACTTGCAATCTTCCTTGTATACTTGTGTTGACAAATCATGTCCCCTTAAGTCATCAAAATCATATTTTTAGCTATCAAAAATAACCACCACAAAAATCTGATTTTTGACCTAACAGCAGCATTTTTCAGAACTTCGGTCGACCGGCCCAAGGGGGGCAGTCGACCGATGTGCACAAACGTGCACAGTTTTGAGTAGGCGGTCGACCGGTTCACCAACCAGTCGACCGGTAGAAAACCTGGAGCTCACGGCCCTGTATCGGTCGACCAGCAGTCGACCGACAGGCGACCGGTAGTTATATCTCCGGTCGACCGGAAGTCGACCGGAAGTCGACCGACCAAACCTGGAGCTCACGCATTTTGTCCGGTCGACCGGCAGTCGACCGGCAGTCGACCGTTAACCTGTTTTTGGGCAAAAATTGTTGTTTCTTTTATGAATTGGATTTTACCCTTGCTTCACATATGATATACTATTCTTGTTCATGCTCTATGATTTGTACTACATGACATGTTACTTGATGGACCTCATGACTTGTTACTTCTTGACTCGTTATCATATATTCTCATTTTAGGACTTGTTAAATATGAAATATCTCCATCTCTTCATGCTATCACTTAAACACCAAGCATGATACACTCGACTATTTTATAAAATGGACCAACTTACACATGGGACGGGGAAATATGCGGATATCGGTATGTGTTCGTGTTTACAGTGGTATTAGGTTTATTGTACAATTATATTCCGGTCTGACCTGAGGGCCTCCAGGGGACCGAGGGGAGTGCTTGCTCCCTATTCCTGAATACTGTCATGACTAAGGGCATACATAAGACCCTCCTGTTAGGCCTTGCGGCTGGTTCCGTCATCAAGCAACGGAACACCCTGGACCGTGGTCCCGGGCATGTACGGGACCCACTGTAAACATAGTTCGTCGATACAACCGCTGTTTCCAATAACAAACTTGCTTTACTAGGATATGGATCTATGTGTTCTGGGACGCTGGGTCACATAGCTAGATATCACAGTAAGACAATTAATAATAATTATAGACTTAATTTGTACATTCATTGCATTATGGCTTTACCTTATTATGTTTTCATCACTTGTTAGTCGATGCTATTTATTACTGTTCCATCTTCTTTATTCCTGTCCCTTAGCCACTTGGCTACAGTTGTTTACTATTATATGTCTTGATTCCTTGGATTTGCATATTCAGATTCTGAGGCTTGGAACGAAGTGGAGCCATCCACAGAGGACCAGGCTTATTTCAGTGAGCAGGCTGACCAACTCTAGTTCCCTCGTGCCAGACTCTTCCTTTTGGCTCACGAATCTTCATCCATTACGTGAGCATCTTGTGTACATGTTTGTATATTGTCTTTTTGGACTTGGATATGATAAATAACACTTGTGAAGTGTATTACTTTATCATAGTTTGTATAACTTTGTACTTGTATCTTGTAAGTTGGCATATGAATACACCACGCTTTGTGTTGTACTCTGATTCCTTATTGTACTTTTATGCTTAGCGTATATACGTGGGGGCTTCTTCTGACCTACATATATACGTCGCAGTGACGTCCCCGTATCCGTGGAATCGGGGCGTTACAGGTTGGTATCAGAGCTTAGGCTCTCACACCTAAAAGTACAATCAAGTGGCAAATTCTAGTAATTTGCGAATGCCAACTACAATGTACAGAGTTATCAAGTCCTTCTTGATTCCGTCCTTGATTCATTTCCTTGTGTTCTAAACTCCTTCCATCCATTTGTTTCCAATTCCAGTTATCCTATTCCAATTCGGTATGGAGAGACGATCGGGTCGTAACAATATCGGGCAAGTACCGAATGGACCTGTAGGAGGAGAGAATGCCGATGTCCTGAGAGTTATTCAGGCCATGATGGAGAACCAGCAGCAGCAGACTGAACTCCTCAGGCAGGAGTTAGCAGCCCCGAAGGAGCAGAGACCGGGAAACATTTCAGATTTCCGACGGCTGCAACCAGCAATTTTCACAGGAGGAGAGAAGCCATTGGATGCTGAGCAATGGCTGACGGACACCACTGATTTGCTGAATGCAGCCCGTGTCCCGAAGGAGAACCAAGTAGAGGTTGCTAAGATTCAGCTGAAAGACATAGCTCGAACTTGGTGGTTAGCCGAGGAGGCCCGCTTGGAGAAGCCTGTCACTTGGGACACGTTCTCCAAGAGTTTCTACAGCCGATTCTTCCCTGCTACGGCGCAGAAAGATATGGAGGAGCAATTCATCAGACTCCAGCAGTGGAACAAGTCCGTGGATGAGTATGCCGCGGAATTCCTTAGACTCAGCCGCTTTGCTCCGTACATGGTGACGGATGAGGAGAAGCGAGCAAGCAGGTTTTAGCAGGGCCTACAGATGGACATTCAGATGTTCCTAATGCCCCATCATCTGAAGACCTATGCAGAAGTTCTCACCATCGCTCGAGAGGTGGAGCGTGGGTTTGAGAAGAAGCAAGGAGACCAGATGAGGAATCAGGCCATGAAGAGGCCGTTTGTCCCAATGGGAAGAGGAGGACCATACAGAGCAGCAAAGGTTCTGGCAAGACCACCATTCAGACCAGCTCCTTATCAGATGGCTCAATCAGGTCCTATCTGCAATTATTGTCAGAAACCAGGTCACACTCAGCAGAACTGCCGTAGAGCAAATGGGTTGTGCTTGGTGTGTGGTTCCCGAGATCATTCTGTCGAGACTTGTCCACACAGGAGGATGGGGATTGCCAATCAGACTATGCCAGCACTTCCAGGACCCAGTGGACAGAGAGTGCTGCCAGGGCCACTTGGGCAGAGGAACCAGGGACCAGTGATGAGGAGAGCTCTCCCCCTTCCTCCACAGCAGATTGTTCGTCCAGTGCAGAGAGGAGCCAGGACTGCAGCAGGGCGTGGTAGAGGTCAGGCTTACAACCTGACAGAAGCAGAGGCTGAGGCTTCTGAGGAGGTGATTACAGGTAACATCAGAGTTCATTCACTACCTGTTCTCGCTCTCTTCGATTCAGGTGCATCCCACTGTTATATCTCAGATAAATTTGTGGCTTTACATTCTATACCTGTTAGATCATTAGACCACAAATGGGAGATAAGTACAGGGAATGGGGTAGTTATATCTTCTCAGGCTTGTACTGATTGTCCAGTAGAACTTTTTGATAAGACTTTGGCCATAGATATGCTCGTACTAGACACGAAAGGGTACGACGTAATCTTAGGCATGACCTGGCTCAGTCAGTACTATGCAGTTATTGATTGTAGGGAGAAGAAGATTAATTTCAGAATCCCTCATCAACCGGAGTTCCAATTTAGTGGAGAAGTGAAGTCTACCAAGGGAAAGACTCAGATGACTACTTCGGAGGTTCAGAAGCAGAAGGTACCGGTGTGGGATGAATTCCCAGAAGTGTTTGCTGAGATTTCAGGACTGCCACCGGAGAGGATGATTGAGTTCTCCATTGACACAGTTCCAGGAGCAGCTCCTATATCCAAGGCTCCGTACAGGATGGCACCGACGGAGTTAGAAATTCTGAAGAAGCAGCTGCAGGAGTATTCAGATAAGGGATTGATTCGGCCAAGTACATCACCATGGGGAGCTCCAGTGCTATTGGCAAACAAGAAGGATGGTGGTAAGAGACTTTGTATTGACTATAGGGAGTTGAACAAAGTTACCATCAAGAACAAGTATCCCTTACCCAGGATTGATGATCTGTTTGATCAGCTTCATGGAGCCCGTGTATTCTCTAAATTGGATTTACAGTCGGGTTACCATCAGCTAAGGGTGAAGAAGGAGGATATTCTGAAGACTGCATTCAGGACCCGTTATGGCCACTATGAGTTTCTAGTGATGCCTTTCGGAGTCACTAATGCCCCTGCAGTTTTCATGGACTTGATGAACCGAGTGTTCTCGCCCTATCTGGATCAGTTTGTTGTTGTTTTCATAGATGACATCCTGATCTATTCAAAGAACAACAGGGAGCATGCAGAACACTTGAGGATTGTGTTGCAGACTTTACAGCAGGAGCAGCTTCATGCCAAGAGGAGCAAGTGTGATTTCTGGTTGGACAGCATAGCTTTCCTTGGACATATGGTTTCAGCAGAAGGAATTTCAGTTGATCCCAGCAAAGTCCAGGCAGTAAAAGATTGGCCAGTTCCGAGGACGGTGACTGAGATTAAGAGTTTTCTTGGACTAGCCGGATATTACAGACGCTTTGTCCAGGATTTCTCTAGGATTGCAGCTCCGTTGACCCAGCTCACCCGGAAAGGAGTAAGGTACATATGGACAGAGGAGTGTACCGCAGCATTTGAGCAATTGAAGCATAGGCTCATTTCAGCTCCAATCTTGAGGACTCCCTCAGGGAGAGGAGGGATGGTCATATTCAGTGATGCATCGGGAAAAGGCCTGGGATGTGTACTTATGCAACATGATCATGTTATCGCATATGCATCTAGGCAACTGAAGCCTCATGAGAGGAATTACCCAACTCATGACTTGGAGTTGGCAGCTGTGATTTTTGCCTTGAAGATTTGGAGGCACTACCTTTTGGGAGATAAAGTGCTGATATACACAGATCACAAGAGCCTCAAGTATATCTTTTCACAGAAAGAGTTGAACATGAGGCAGAGGCGGTGGTTGGAGCTTATGGCAGACTATGATATTGACTTGCAATATCATCCAGGCAAGGTCAATACAGTTCCAGATGCACTGAGCAGGATGCCAGAGAACAGGGTGCTAGTCCAAATCACTCAGCAGAAGGAGTTGATTCGAGATTTCATCAGATTGGATTTGATGTTGGTGCAAGGAACTGAGAAGGCAGGGCAGCTCATGGCTTTACAGATCCAGTCATCATTGATTGATGAGATCAAGGAAGCTCAGAAGGAGGACCCCAGATTACAGATATTTCGAGCTCAGGTGGAGGCTGGATTGAGGACTGATATCTGTATTCATCCAGATGGTGCTTTGTATTTTGGAAGCAGGCTTTGTGTTCCCCAAGGAGAAGTCAGACAGAAGATTTTGGAGGAAGCACACAGTTCAGCTTATTCCATACACCAGGGGGAAACAAGATGTATCAGGACTTGAAGAAACACTTTTGGTGGAATGCCATGAAGAGGGAGATAGCCCAGTTTGTTGCCAAGTGCTTGGTGTGCCAGCAGATAAAGATAGAGCACCAGAGGTCAGCTGGACTTCTACATCCTTTACCGATACCCGAATGGAAGTGGGAACACATCACTATGGATTTTGTCACAGCATTACCTCGCAGCCCCAAAGGTAATAATGCTGTGTGGGTTATCATTGATCGTCTCACCAAGTCAGCTCACTTCATACCATTCCGGGTAGGTCAGACAACAGAGGTTCTGGCAGACAAGTATATGAAAGAGATAGTTCGTCTACATGGAGTTCCAGTCAGTATTGTTTCAGATAGAGACACCAGATTCAGATCTCATTTCTGGGAGAGTCTCCAAGAGGGTCTGGGAACTCGTCTGAAGTTCAGTACATCATATCATCCTCAGACAGACGGACAATCTGAGAGGACTATCCAGATCCTTGAAGATATGCTTAGAGCCTGCATGATAGAGTTCAAGGGATCATGGGAAGACCATCTTCATCTAGCTGAGTTTTCTTACAACAACAGCTATCAAGCCAGTATTAAGATGGCACCCTTTGAGGCATTGTATGGGAGGAAATGTAGGTCACCGATTTGTTGGGATGAAGTCGGTGAGAGGAGTCTTTTGGGACCTGAGATCCTAATGCAGACAACAGAGAAAGTCAGGATTATCAGAGATCATCTCAGGGCAGCTCAGAGCAGACAGAAGAGTTGGGCAGACACACGGAGGAGGCCATTGGAATTCCAGATTGGAGATCATGTATTCTTGAGGATATCACCTACCAAGGGAGTAATCCGGTTGGTATTCGTGGAAAGTTGAGCCCGAGATATATCGGCCCATTCAAGATTTTGGAGCGAGTGGGAGATGTGTCTTACAGATTGGCCTTACCTCCATCTTTGGACGGTGTGCACAATGTTTTCCACGTATCTCAGTTGAGGAAATATGTAAGGGATGATAGTCATGTTCTGGATCACTCCGAGCTGGAACTACAGCCGGACTTATCATATCAGGAGCAGCCGATGACCATTTTGGATAAGAGTGTGAAGACACTGAAGAACAAGGCTATACCTTTAGTGTTGGTGTCTTGGAACCGGCACGCGCCAGGAGAGGCCACTTGGGAACGAGAGGATGTTATCCGAGAGCGTTATCCTCAACTCTTCGCATCTTGATTGGTAAGACTCTTTCCTTCTATTCTTCTCAACTGTTATTTTCCATCTTATCCTTCTCTATATCTGTTACCTTTCCTGTTACCTTTCACTTTACGAAATTTCGAGGACGAAATTTTTGTAAGGTGGGTGGATTGTAATACCCCGTTTCCGAATACGTACTTAGTTGCGTATTCAGCTTTTCGATCGTATTTTTCGATTTACTTCCCGTATTTGACCGATTTTAATTTCAAATATCATTTTCTAAAATATTAGATTTTATGAGAATTTCTGGAATTTTCTAGAATTTAAATGAATTTCTTCAAACGGTGTCGACCAGTGCCGCTGATCGATTCCCGAATTTTTATCTTACAAACTGTTTAGAAATTCTAGAAGATTCTTTAGACATTTCTGCTTAGAATAATATTCCTTACTTAAATACTTTTTCTGAAGATTTTACGAATTTATGGATATCCAACCGGAGTCGGCAGAAGACTGATTCCAGTATTTTTATTTCACAAACAGTTAAGAATTTCTAGAAAGTCCTTTAGGCATTATCTCTTAGAATCATATTTTCTACTTACATTCTTTTTCTAAGCATTTTATGATTTTATGAAAATTCTTTCGGAGTTGGTAGGTAACTGATTCCGGGATTTTTAGCTTTAAAACTATACAGTATTTCTTCAAACGGATTTCACTATGAGTCTTCATATAATATTATTGATTTTTGGTGAAAATTGCGAGTCGTTCCGAGATACTTGAATTTCGGACGATTTCGGTATTTTCCGAAATGTTTTCCCGCATACTCGACTTTAACTCGAGAATTTGTGTTTCTGATATTTTCATTTTGGAGACCAAGAAAATATCTTCTCATTTCATTTCTTTTTCCTTTTTCCTTTCTCTATTTTCCTTTCCTTCATCTCTAAGCCAAAGGATTTTCCAATTTCCAAAAATTCCAACAATTCAAATTTTACAACAAATATCTCAATTCCACACTCTTCCTCATTAATGCCCTCTTTCTCTCTCTCTCTCCATGGCCGGCCACCATTGGCCAAGGGAGACACCTCACCCCCTTTTTTACACAAAACCCCTCTCAATTTCTTTATTTGCATTCCCTTTACAAAAATCAAATCCTATATAAGTTTTTTCCTTTACAATTCTTTTTCTTTTCTTCACTTCACCAAGAAAATAGCCTTCAACCTTTCTCCTCCATCTCAAACCCTAATTCCAAACAACACCTCAAGGCCTTCATCTTCTTCTCAAGCTACCACAACCCTTGGATTTGGATCGCATCTCTCTTCGTCGGAAGTATCGCCAAAGACCTAGTTGGTGATATCGTCGACCACAATCTTTCGGAACTCGTAAAAGTTTCACACAACCGATCGAAGTGAGTATAATTACTCACCAAGACTTGCAATCTTCCTTGTATACTTGTGTTGACAAATCATGTCCCCTTAAGTCATCAAAATCATATTTTTAGCTATCAAAAATAACCACCACAAAAATCTGATTTTTGACCTAACAGCAGCATTTTTCAGAACTTCGGTCGACCGGCCCAAGGGGGGCAGTCGACCGATGTGCACAAACGTGCACAGTTTTGAGTAGGCGGTCGACCGGTTCACCAACCAGTCGACCGGTAGAAAACCTGGAGCTCACGGCCCTGTATCGGTCGACCAGCAGTCGACCGACAGGCGACCGGTAGTTATATCTCCGGTCGACCGGAAGTCGACCGGAAGTCGACCGACCAAACCTGGAGCTCACGCATTTTGTCCGGTCGACCGGCAGTCGACCGGCAGTCGACCGTTAACCTGTTTTTGGGCAAAAATTGTTGTTTCTTTTATGAATTGGATTTTACCCTTGCTTCACATATGATATACTATTCTTGTTCATGCTCTATGATTTGTACTACATGACATGTTACTTGATGGACCTCATGACTTGTTACTTCTTGACTCGTTATCATATATTCTCATTTTAGGACTTGTTAAATATGAAATATCTCCATCTCTTCATGCTATCACTTAACACCAAGCATGATACACTCGACTATTTTATAAAATGGACCAACTTACACATGGGACGGGGGAAATATGCGGATATCGGTATGTGTTCGTGTTTACAGTGGTATTAGGTTTATTGTACAATTATATTCCGGTCTGACCTGAGGGCCTCCAGGGGACCGAGGGGAGTGCTTGCTCCCTATTCCTGAATACTGTCATGACTAAGGGCATACATAAGACCCTCCTGTTAGGCCTTGCGGCTGGTTCCGTCATCAAGCAACAGAACACCCTGGACCGTGGTCCCCGGCATGTACGGGACCCACTGTAAACATAGTTCGTCGATACAACCGCTGTTTCCAATAACAAACTTGCTTTACTAGGATATGGATCTATGTGTTCTGGGACGCTGGGTCACATAGCTAGATATCACAGTAAGACAATTAATAATAATTATAGACTTAATTTGTACATTCATTGCATTATGGCTTTACCTTATTATGTTTTCATCACTTGTTAGTCGATGCTATTTATTACTGTTCCATCTTCTTTATTCCTGTCCCTTAGCCACTTGGCTACAGTTGTTTACTATTATATGTCTTGATTCCTTGGATTTGCATATTCAGATTCTGAGGCTTGGAACGAAGTGGAGCCATCCACAGAGGACCAGGCTTATTTCAGTGAGCAGGCTGACCAACTCTAGTTCCCTCGTGCCAGACTCTTCCTTTTGGCTCACGAATCTTCATCCATTACGTGAGCATCTTGTGTACATGTTTGTATATTGTCTTTTTGGACTTGGATATGTTAAATAACACTTGTGAAGTGTATTACTTTATCATAATTTGTATAACTTTGTACTTGTATCTTGTAAGTTGGCATATGAATACACCACGCTTTGTGTTGTACTCTGATTCCTTATTGTACTTTTATGCTTAGCGTATATACGTGGGGGCTTCTTCTGACCTACATATATACGTCGCAGTGACGTCCCCGTATCCGTGGAATCGGGGCGTTACAAAACGTCATATCAAAAGTCAACCCCCTGAGGTTACTTATGACTAAGCCTTCATCATTAAACGGCCGGCTGGCAAAATGGGCCATATTGCTCTCCCAATATGAGATGCACTTTTTACCATAAAAGGCCATTAAGGGACAAGCAGTGGCGGATTTCCTAGCCGAGCACCCAGATCCAAGGGCAGCCAAAGTCTACGAGGATCTCCCAGATGAAGTTGCTGAAGTCTGCCAGACTCAGACATCGTTCGAAAGTCAAGTATGGCAACTTTTCTTCGACGGTGCATCAAGAACAAGCCCAAAGGGACACGTAGTAGCGGGGGTAGGAGTTGCACTCGTATCCCCACAAAATTATGTGATTCCCCGAGCTGTCTCATTAACTGAGCCTTGTTCCAACAATGTGGCGGAGTACAACGCTCTTTTGATTGGGATGCAATTCGCCGATGAGATTGGCATTAAAAATCTCGAGGCATACGGCGATTCTAAACTCATCGTCAGCCAAGTTCGCGGGGAGTACGAAGTCAGACATGAGGACCTAGTACCCTACCACAACACAACTATCCGCATGGCCGAGGGATTTACAAGCTTCTACATTGACCATGTACCGCGCAGACAAAATGCGCACGCGGATGCACTCGCATCCCTCGCGGCCTCCTTAGCTCTTCCAGCCGGAGCAATGGAGAAGATATTCGTCTACAGCCACGACCTGTATTGCCCGAGAAATGTTCTTGAGGGCTATCAGGAGTCAAAGGGAGATTGTCAGGACAAAGAAGCACTGGAATTATCAACCGGTCCGGACTTAAAGACTGGCGATTCCCCTACATTGATTTCGTCTTATACGACATTCTCCCTGAAGACACCAAAGAGGCGGCTGCCATTCGAAAGAAAGCCCCCAAATTCTACTATAATGCGATTACGCGAACATTGTATCGTCGATCGTATGACGGGATCTTACTCCGGTGCCTTTCACCAAAAGAAGCCCAAGAGGTATTGAGAGAAGCCCACGGCGGTATGTGTGGAGCCCACCAACCTGGCCCAAAACTGGCACATCGACTCCAAAGATTGGGTTACTATTGGCCCAAGATGGTTGCCGACGCCGTCACCTATGCTAAAAGATGCCACGCTTGCCAAGTGCATAGCGATTTCATCCATCAAGCACCAGGGTATCTCCACTCTACAACCTCTACCTGGCCATTTGAAATGTGGGGGATGGATGTGGTTGGCCCTATCAGCCCACCATCATCAAAAGGACATCGGTTTATTTTGGCAATAATCGATTACTTCTCTAAATGGGCCGAAGCCATCCCTTTGAAGGAGGTAAAATCGTCTAACGTGATCAAGTTCGTGAAACATCATGTTATTTACCGTTTCGGTGTAACTCGGCGAATCGTCCATGACAATGGACCTCAGTTCATCAGCCAGGCTTTCCAAAGATTCTGCGCTAAGTTCAGAATCCAGAGTGTGTCCTCAATGGCATACTATCCTGCCGCTAATGGCCTCGCAGAAGCTTTCAACAAGACTATTGGGAAGCTTCTCAAGAAGTTCGTCTCGAAAAGTCAACGGAACTGGGACGACAAACTAGGTGAATGCTTATGGGCTTATCGCACAACTGTGCGAACCCCAACTAAAGCCACGCCGTTTTCTTTGGTATATGGATGTGAAGCCGTGCTCCCACTGGAAATCCAAATTCCATCTCTACGCGTCGCCTTGACAGCGGAGATGACAACAGAGGAGAAGCATCGATAGCGACTCCAGGAACTGGAGGCCTTAGATGATAAACGTCTGTAGGCCCAACAACAAATCGAGCTCTACCAAGCTCGCATTACCAGAGCCTTCAACAAGAAAGTTAAAATGCGAACTTTCAAGAAAGGCGATCTTGTCTTAGCCGTCAGAAGACCCATGGTAATGACGCACAAGACAAAAAGAAAAATTCCAACCCAAATGGGAAGGACCATTTGTAGTAGAGTCAGTCTACTCAAATGGGTCATATCGCCTCATAACCTCAAATGGCGATACACTCATGATGCCGATCAATGGCAGGTTCCTGAAAAAATATTATCCTTAGATGGTATTCTTCCGCTGATCAAGTTAAAAGTACACCTCTGATCAAAGTAAGAAGAATTTCTTCATTATAACATCCGACGCCCCGATGGCTAAGGATAGAGGAAAACGTTTGCTTCTAAGCCCAACATAAGTCTTCGACAACTCATCATGCTGAGGGGAATAGCATGGCTAGCCCAACTCAAATGGTAGTTGGTAAAGGCACCTCAAATCCGTTGATAGCTGAAGGTTTGCTAAAAATCCTAAGTGGACTTGGCTCCACTCTTTCCTCCAAAATCCCTTACCAATTCTCATCCACAGAATGGTAGGTCTACAAAATACAACCATTACTAAGTTAACACTATACCTCTGGTAATGGAAACTTTTCAATATTCCTTGTCGAGTACAAATTTTATTTGTCAACTCTACATGGAGTATCAAACTTTCAAATTTGCCAAGTTAACACTATACCTCTGGCACTTCAAATTTTCACTTGTCAATTCTCACCAATAGAATGACAGGTCCTCAAGTTGCTCTTATCATGAGTCAATCTTTGTCAAGTTAATACTACACCTCTGACAAATTACTGTTAAAGTTTAACACCACACCTCTAAACAGTAATCAAGTTTCTATCAGGTTTAATATTACACCTCTGACAGTCACTTTTCTTCAGACTTCCATATCAAAGCTGAAATGGATGATGCTAAGTTAACATTACACCTCTAGCATCAAGTCATGGCTAAGTTAAACAATACACCTATGGCCATGACTTTCCCTCGGACTTCCTTATACAAGCCGAGATGACCAATGCCAAGTTCAACATTACACCTCTAGCATTACCCTCACAGTCAAGTTAAACATTACACCTATGACAGTGACACTTCTGAGTTAAGTTAATATCACACCTCTGACTCACATCCTTGTCAAGTTAACATTACACTTCTGACAAGACCACTTTCAACCCGTTAAGTTAATATCACACCTCTAACGGTAACAAATTTTCCTAGATTCCCCACGAGTCTAGTCTCACTTGTTATTCTCTTCAACAGAATAACAAGTCTACCTAAAAATATTGTTAGGTTAATACTACACCATCAACAGTGTTTCCATCAAATCCCCAGCTGAGCTCAATCAAGTTAATCCCAAACACTTGATAAAAGTTCACCCTCCCTGGGGGTACCAATTCTACTTGTCATTTTCTCTTATAAAGTGGAAGGTCTACCAAAAAATTATTTCATCTCTGTCAAGTTAATATTACACCTCTGACAGTATTGTGAAAGCTCCTGAAATAGGATCTTTCCCTACAAAATTTGACTTATTAAGATTATCATCATAATTTTGACAAAGTCAAAGATTTTCTGCTTCATGAGTCTAACTGAAGACAAAAAGTTCAAAGACAATGAAAGAGGTAAAAAGAAAAGTGTCACTTTTATTTATTTCCAAGCATATGAAAGTGATACGAAATGCTCTCTTATACAATAAGATTGAGTGTTACAGTAAAAACGCTCTCTTATACAATAAGATTGAGTGTTACAGTAAAAACGCTCTCTTATACAATAAGATTGAGTGTTACAATTAAGGAGTACAAAGAAGTCCCTCTCTCTCTCAGAGGTTGCACTCACTCCTTGAAGCCGCATCTAATTCCAAGTGCACGGTGGCTGAAGAAGTGCCAAATTGTGGCCACGATCAGAAGCTGGTTGCACCACGATGCATGATGTAAACACCGAAAGAGCCCTAGCTGACTAAGCTAAGAGCAATGGTGTTCTTGAGGTCTGGTGGCAGTAGAAAGTCCTGCAACCCTTCGTTCATGAGCATCTCTTTCCCCAGCAGACCATCCAGCAGACATGAGGAGTCCTCGATGTTACTTCTGGAGTGGGAGAGGAAGAGGATCCTATCTGCCACCTTATCCACCGTAGCCCCCTCGCCGCCATACTTACCCTGACCATCTCTTGCCAGCAGGCATGACCGGTGCAGTGGATCTGAAGAGACCTTGGCGAGGGTCGAGTCCTCGTCAGGGACATAATATATTCCCTTGTGGACGACGAGGACCATAATATATTCCCTTGTGGACGAACGTCGAACAAGTCCGCCGGCTGAAATATTCTTAAAGGGGCCCAGCGAACCTGAAAAAGGACGATCAAGCCTACCTACAAGGAATAAACAGGGGGTTAGAAAATTTGGAACTTAGTATACTTCAACAAAGAAAACTAAGTGACAGACGCGGCTATTGTCGAAGACTTCAGACGCGGGAACGAGCCCGCGCAGTGAGTCAAAATACTGCGTCAACAGAAGCAGACGCGAATCAAAACTGTGCCAACACACAGGATTCAAACGTGGTCTCATTTTGCGCCCGCGCCTAAAACACAAGGCGCGAAAAGGACTCAGACGCTGAAAATTGCCATCTCCCTGTCGAGGGAACAGGGTTGCAAAATTCGGGTCTGAAACCCTCAGCCCGAGTTGGAATTCATCCAAGTCAGTGGCCTTAAAACGCGAGCTTCATGAACAAAGTCAGCACCAAGTCCCAAAGACTTCTGTACTCGCGTCTAAGGAAGTTTAAATCAGCGGCGCAAATTCCAGAAGGAATGCACCAACTCAGACTTCATGAGGAAACCCAGATGATGATGATGCCAAAGTGCAAACTTGGGTAGACTAGAAACATCACGGCAAGTCGGGACGGCATACCAGCAGAGGCCTCTGTCAAGAGTTTAACTCTCTGCATCAGAATATGGACATGAAAGGTGATCAGGGAGACACTTTGTCCTTAAGAGACCAAACAGAAGCATGAAAGCTCTGGGTCATCTTCTTCCCTGGAGTCGTCTTCATCCATGAAGACAGTGCCCCTGTTAGAAACTCTGAAGAAAGCGGAAGTTCTCAGAGCAATCGTTCTCTTAAGGGAAAATGGTCTAAAATCGGGACTGCTAAAGAAGGCGAACCCCTATTTATAGGCTGCTCCTGGTAACTGTCATTAATGGGTCATCAATGGGAACCGTCGGCCTCAATGGCCGCACGATTGTCAAAGTCCAATGGGACGCTGACGCGTAAAGGGTCGCTTCGGGAAATATTGAAGACGCTGGTCTCCAACCGCCAGCGCCGGTTTTACATTAAAGGGTATTAACACCCCAGTCCAATGAAGAACCGACGCGTGGACAACTGCTTCGGGAAACAACGGATGATCCAGTTTCCGAATCGCCATTGAAGACTTGACTTTCAATCGTCAGTACAGACTTGACGTTCAAAGATCTCATAAAATCTTTATGTCAGGCCGCATGTAACGCCTGGAAGTTACATCGATACGCAGATGGGAAAACCGCGTCCTGGAACCCGCATCTCCTTTTTTGGAATGAATGACGTCCACCTGCGTTCCAAAGGAAAGTCTGCGTAACTCAGAATCGCGTCCCTTCAGCAAACAGGGCCCAGTTTAAGGGAAAGCACTTGACTCAGCAAAAGACTTAGCCCATTCTGAGATTAATGGGAAAATACACAAGGCTGCGTCCCTCGCGTCACGTCTTCATTGGCAGGACAGACTCGCGTTACTCAAAGCCGCGTTTCTCTCTGCGAGCTGACGCCGCCGCGTCTCCATATGGATTGACGCTGCGTCTCATCAAAAGGACTTATTTCTATCTGAGTCCTTATGAACTGATGGCCGCGTCTCCATATGGATTGACGCTGCGTCTCATCAAAAGGACTTAGTTCTATCTGAGTCCTTATGAACTGATGACCGCGTCTCTCTATGAATTCACGCTGCGTCTCATCAAAAGGACTTAGTTCTATCTGAGTCCTTATGAACTGATGACCGCGTCTCTCTATGAATTGACGCTGCGTCTCATCAAAAGGACTCAGTTCTACCTAAGTCCCTATGAACCAATGCCGCGTCTCATCAAAAGGGTTTAGTTCTGCCTAAGGTCCCATGGGTCAAACGCCGCGTTTCACTTAAAGAACTTAGTCTCACCTAAGTTCAGCATTCACAGTCAGTTAATCAAAGATTGTGATCAAGAGGTCAAGGCAACAAAGGAGGTGGAACCAAAAACTTCAAAGACTTTTATTATATCAAAAATGATAAAAGTTAATACAAAATACTCTTAGTGAACAGAGTGTCCTTTTCTAAAAAAAAAAGAGAAGGCTACAAGTCCTGATCCGCCAAAGAACGGATTTGCTCTCTAAGGCGATGTATCTTATGTTGACGCGCCTACTCAACCTCCATGAGAGCTCGGGCCCGCAGATCCGCTTCAGACAAAAATCCCTGCACTTGCACTCGGAGGGATTCCAGCTCGGACGAACGAACAGAGAGGTCCGCTTCAGCTTGCGCCTTGGCGACCTCTAACTCCGCTAGCCTCTTTTCAGAGGTAGCAAGCCTCTGTTCGTTGAAGACAATCATGGCCTCAGCCCTGGCTATAACAGCCCGAGAGTCAAGGATAGCCTGCTTTGCAGCCTGTATGATCGCCTCTGACTCCTCGGACTCAATCGCCAGCCTTTGGTGATCAGCCTGGACACGTTCAAGAAGACGAGTGCTATCGGTGATCTTCTCCTCCACCTCTCTTCGCTCCTGCTCTTGAGCAACAAGGAGCCTGTTCAGCGTTTCTTGGGCTTCGTGGGATGAACCGGCATCATCCTCCAGGGACCGAAGCTCTCTCAAATGCTGTCCCAGCTGATCCACCAGCAGCTGACTCGCCTGAGCTAGCAAAGGGCCTCCGGCCAACTTGATGTTCTCGACCTGGTTTCCGAGAAATATCTGGGCGAAGTCAAGGGAGCTACCCCTAGTCAGGACGAAATCGATGCATGTTCGCATCGAGATAAGGAACTGCTGCACCGCCTGGCGTGTCAAAAGCTCCATGATATCATCATCTGAAGTGCTCCCCGATCCCCTCTCTATCACGGGGTGGGGGATGTAGATCGGCTCTGTTGGTGTAAGAGTTGAGCTGACCACGGGTACGGCAAGAGCAGAAGCAGCCACTGGTGCTTCTGGGGGTACCACCTCTGCAGGAACCTCCACAGCCGATGACAGGGTAGTGAGCTCGACCTCCTCAGAAACCTCAGCCAAGGCTTGGGCCGTGTGGCCTTCCGGAGGGACACTGACCGTCAGACTCTCTACCTGGGCCCCCTCGGTTCTCTCTGCAAGTTATCTCAACATTAGCCAGAATGGTAAAAAGAGAAACATCCGGGACATCAAAACTTCCTTACCAAGCTGGAGGTCCAGAGATGTCGAATCCTTGGGCGAACCCTGCAGAGGAGAAATCTCCCTGACTTCAGTAATGGCCTCCTCTTCCTGCAGAGTAGAAGCCTCCCCGATTTCGGTAGTTGCCTCGGCAGCTGGAGTCTCAACTCCTTCCGGCTGGGTCAACTCTTGCACCATCTCCTCGATATGCGAGGAGGTTGCAGCCTCGGTATCCTCAGCCAATCCTGCAGCATAAAAGGAGAATGATTAAAGCCTCCTCTTCATAATGAAAAGGGAAATCGGGTCAGAAGGTGAAAAGAGTACCTTCAGCAGCAGCAACCGCTGGTGGTGACGTCGTCGCCGGCCCACACCCATGTATTTCCTCCTCCGAGATGTGTGAGAATTTGCTCGGATCAGGAGGAGCAGGTTCGTCACCATAGTCGACCTCATCCTCAAAATTGCTTTCCTCTGCGGATAAGGAAGATGACAGTTCAACGTGAGAGGCCTCGTTAGCCGGAGCCTTGCCTCTAAACACCCCAGTGGTAGGGCTGGGGTCAACCATCCGAGGACTGGAGATGAAGACAGAAGGAGACCCAGGCTGTTGTGCCTCATCCCTTCTCTGAGCTGAGGAAGACTCAGGCTGAGCTGAGATCCCCGGAATCGCATCTGCTCATTATATCGACCTCGAGCTGCTCGGTCTCGTCAGTGGCGGTGGGTCTGTCAACAGGCTCCCCTTCCTCTGCAATCCTGAGGCTCCTGCGGTGTAACCTGCGGGCATGGACCAAGGGAGTGTCATCCTTGTCCACCTCTCCCTCCCTCGGCTCCCCAACACCAGAAGGGATGTCCGCAGATCGAGAGACTGCAGCTGTCAAGTCTCTTCGAACCTTCTTTGGGGCAGGCTCAGCAATGGAAGTAGAGCCTTGACGACGCTTGCCCACCGCCTGTCGAGCTCTGGTTGGTCGTGGATCCGCCCTTGTTGCTCGCGGCTCCTCCCTTGACCTTCTCCCGACCTCCCTCAGAGCCTTCAGGTACTGCTCGACGCCTCGCGAGCGTTTACCAGACTCCGACCTTGCTTCGAGATTTGCATTGATACTCTCAATGCATGAATACTCCGGAACAAAGTATGGTGTCTGGATGACTTGGAAGTACCAGGAGCTGAAGCTGAAGCTCATACGGCACTTTGATCCCTCGATAGGCAGACGGAAAGTTGCTCCTATCCCTCCGGCCATACTGTAGTACCAAGCCCGAGCACCTTCGAACAAGTTCCCTTCGAAGGCGAGTTGAGCATTGGGATTGCCGACGTAGAGTTGATCGTAGCCGAACTGTCGGGCGAAACGATTCGGCATGTACGGCTCGATTGTGCATGAAGTCCCTTGCCGGAAAAGCACATATCCGGGCCGAATGTTGATCAACCACCAGAAGACCCCCGTGGACAACCTCGTAAAGTCATCTGGGCCCGCGAAATCAGTAAATAGGTCTCCGAAAGATGCACCAGGGATCTCGGGGAAGCAGCGATTGAGCTGGTAGTTCGAAGCATCTGAAATGCACTTCCGGACGAAATACATATAAGTATTACGCCAGTCCGAACCCTCCAACCGCTGTACAAAAGGGGCGAAACCCTCACTCCAAGGCACCGGCGTCATCAGGGAAGGGCAGTGCATCACGTACCAAGCCATGAGGTACGTATAAGGCAGCTCGATCCGAGGGTTGGGGCGCTTCACCGTCGGCTTCCCCTCTGAGTCAAGGATCGGCTTGCCATGGGAGTCGACAGCCTTCCCGGGTTCGCAGAAAGCCTGGGTTAATGCCCGCAACCCGCTCTGAATGCCAGCCGCCATGGCCGAAGAAGGGCTATGGGACTGCCATAGGCCAGGAGCACCGCCGGGTACACCACGTCGGCAACAATGACTTCATGTGGCAGCGTGGGCACCACACAACGCTTCAGCCACAGCATTAAAAAGCCCGCCAACAATGCTCGATCGGAGATAGGGCTCCGGGCTTGATGGTGAAAGCTTTCGAAGACCATGTCAGGTTCGAAACCGTCCTCGTTCGAAACTGTGGTGTAGAAGCCTTCAGGAGCCTGGGCGATCCTGTCGTCAATCTCCTCGTCGGAGCTGGGAGCCAGTCGGGTTATTGGATGGTCTTTCTTGTTGACATTGTTGAACAAGTAACTGGCCCAAGACAGCTGCCTGATTCCTCCCGACCTCCAAGTGGTCATCTGGCCGCAAATATGGAAATGACATAGCACTTCCCAATAAGTCTCGTACATTTGAGGAGACCCTTTCTTCATAAGGTTGAGCTCCTCAGTGGTTGGGACATATTCCTCATAGGGAGAATCCCCTGTTGCCAGCCCAGAGACCTCATGCAACTCATGCAGTGCAAGGCCCATCTATCCGACTGGGGTAAAGAATGTCCCCGTCAAAGAATTGTAACGCTCAAGGACCCTGAAGAAGTTCTGAGAACTCGGCGGGATGCCATACTGCACGGCCCTGACTGCTGGGTACAGTCCCACATGCTCCAGCAGATCTCCAAGATCGGTAAGGACGAAGCTCACCATCCTGCGCCACCAATACTTCTCGGTGGAATAAACCCATCCGGGCGCACGGAACTCAACAGGAAAATCACCCTCCGCTTTCATAAACGCGTTGAGGAAGGTAGTGCCGAGTTTTGGTATCTCTCCAACTGGGCGCTCAGACTTGCGCGACCCGGGAACAGGCCGAGAACCGCCCTATCATGTCCATCATGGCGGTATACCTTCTGGGAGCCCAAGTCACCAAGGGTAATCTCAGGGACGTAGTGGGAAACGTCCCATGTCATCTTCCGAGGGACAGACATGTGCTGGAGATAAGACAGTGGGAACATTCTCTCCATGTCTGGAAGAAATAATCTTCTATCCCCTATCTGACGGAGCCATCTATAATTTCCGTCATACATGGAATAGCCGCCATCGCCGATACGATCTCCGAAGAAGAAGGCAGGCTTCTCCAGCTTGACGCGATCATCCGTTGTGAATGCTGCATCGGTCATAAGCACCCTAAGGGTTGTCATATCAACATTGGAGAGCCTTTTTTGGCGCTCCTGTGACTTGTCAGCAGTCACAGGTACTGTCCTTCGTAGCACAAAGGCCAGATCACGGTCAGCACCACCCACATGTCCAAAGTGGCGCTTCTTGGCGAGCGGGGCAGAAGGGTGTGGTACTGCAAAAGAAAAGGACATTTAATCAGACACCTTATCAAAAATGCTAAGTGTCTATAGTCCAAACGCAGAAGAGATACTGGACGCAGGAATTATCAAATCTGCGTCCAGACTTGCGAATCTGCGTCCAAATGCAGAAGAGATACTGGACGCAGGAATTATCAAGTCCGCGTCCAGACCTGCGAATCTGCGTCCAGACGCAGAAGAAATACTGGACGCAGGAATTATCAAATCCGCATCCAGACCTGCAAATCCGCATCTAGGCGTAAGACCAGCGGGATCAAGTCCGCGTTTGCAAACCAAGACTTATGAAAATTCTCTAAGTACTTGGGCTCAGGTGCAAGATTCATCAAAAACCTGCACCTGATGAAAAATCTTCAAGTCCGCGTCCGGACCCTTCACAATTAGAAATATTCTAAGTGAAGAATCCGAAATGCAGGACTCGCTGGCACCGGGTCATCAAACCCGCGCCTTGGTTATCAACTCAAAGACCGCGTCTGAGACCGCGTCTGAGAATCAAACACGGTTTGTTTTCTGTGTTAATGGTTCTCCTCCAAAAAATATCTTTTTGGGGTTCCATGAACTCCCATTAATGGTGAAAGCCTAAACGGCGTTATACCTGGGAAAGAGAATGCCTGCGCAGAGGAACCGCCCCTCTGGGCCTCGGCGACGGCCGCTCTTGAGGAGGATGCGGTTGGCTTGGTCTTGGGTGCCATTGGTGATTAAGAATCCAGTAATGGAGATGAACAGAGAAAGAAGAACTCTTTTTCTTGAAAACCCTAAACAAGTACGCTCGGAGAAGAAGAGGTATCTCTCTGACTGTTGCCTTTTATAGGCACAAGGATTCGCAAAGATACGCGGCGCGTGGCTCAATTAGTTCTGCAGCGAGTCAGCACTTGACGCGTGGAAGAAATCATTTTGATGATTCGCGAAGATCATGCGCCATGACTCTGCAGCGAGTCATCGCTTGACACGTGGAACAGATCATTTAATGAACCGGGAAATCCGCGCGCCAAAAGGTGAAATCCCGTCGGTTCCCCAGGCCAACTGACAGTGCAATCATGACATGGCACGGATTCGCACCCGATGGTCGCGTCTCTTCGATGGACATGCCCCGTCATCACCGCCATAAATGCATTCAAAAAGTCGCGTCTCTCTAAGAAGTTTGCGTCTTTCCAGCCCGGCTGAACATCGCGTCTGCTTTATGGAATATCAGTCGCGTTTCCATTTCCAAAAGACGCAACCCATGAAAGTCGCATCTTTAAAGCAGTACTATCTCTGCTCTTCAAAAAGAACTGGCGTTCAGTCCTTGCTTCTGCAAATCAGTTTCAACAGTACACTGGCACAAGCAGACGATCGTCCACTCTTGGCTTAAAGCGCGTCCATGACAGACTAAAAGCAATCGGGGAGGTTTAGACTGTGTATCTAGACACTCAACACGATCAACTCTGGTGGCCTCAAAGAGTTCAACAGTACACTCACGAAGACCAACTCCAGATAAGATCAAACCCGGAGCATTAACAGTCCAGTCATAGAGATGAATTCAGCTAGAGTCCAAAGTATTTCGAAATCCATCCCAGTTAACTGCGGAATATCGAAAACTTTGGAGGGGGTTCTGTAGGCTGTCTAAAAATCACTAATAGACAAGCCATTAAAAGGCAGAGTCTCAGATTCAAGGCGCGTGGGCTCGACACCCGCGTCTCAGCATCAAGGCGCGTGGGCTCGACACCCGCGTCTCAGCATCAAGGCGCGTGGGCTCAACAGCCGCGCCTCAACCTCAAGGCGCGAGGGCTGAAACCCGCGTCTCAGTATAACCGCCCTGGTTATGGGGCCAGTCGCCACCCACATAGCGGGGAGGTCAGACCCTCATCGTGGAGCATTTTTAGGGGGCACGTTCACCCCCTAGGACCTCTATAAATAGCCTCGTTTGCTATGAGGTCGAGGCAATGAGAGGAGAGTAGCAAGGGCGATCAGAAAGGCATCTGGCATCAAGAGGATCAGAAGATCACAGAGAGAGACAGACCGAGACAGGAGAGAGCTCAACTCTTCGTCAAGCTTGCTGCGTACAAGCTGCTATTTGCCTACCTTCTCTTTGAGAGTTTTGGTAGACAGAGCTGTGCTACTCCCTCTACCAGCCAAAGAGAAGATTCCCTGACGATCCCGACGGTCATCCGGTCAACGGAGAACAAGATTCACTCTCCACCGCCACACGAAGAACCCAGCACTAAACAAAGGGAGGATTCAAGACTCAACATCCTCCCTCCCTTGTAATCGGAGTATTAATCCGTTGTAAACTTTCAATTGATTCAAGGAAACTTTACGCGAGATTTTTCCTCTGCGAACAAGTATTGCACTAGTTGATTGACGGATCCTGAATTTCATACGCTTGGGCTGACTAGGTAAAGTACCCTTTGGTCTTTCGCTTAGAGAGCTAGCTAACTGACTCATCTGCATTTCCAATCTCGATATAACCTGTGAATGGTTGCTTAGTGTTTATCCCTGATTTTGCATGAAGGCGGTTTGGGACTTCATAAAAGCCTCCATGCTCTCCTCCAATTTACTGAATTTCTTCTCATTGGTGAACTTTGGTAGGAGGAAGATAGAGCTTGATTGAGAAAATTCGTTGGATGATTGGGATGGTGGAGATGATTGGGGAAATTTGGCCTGGGAGAATTGTTCTGGGCCCAAGAGAAATTTGGGTGATTTCTCCAACCGGGATTGTACGTTTGCGAGTAAGGATTATGCGGTGGTCGTGAGTATGCTGCATTCATGTGTTCTGGCAGCACTTGGTGAGTTTGGAAAACAGGACACTCTTCAAAAACATGGTTCGATGCCTGACAGTATGAACAATCCGGATTGTGAATTGGTAGTGGGTTGATTTGGTTGACATTGGCTGGCTCTTTTGTTTCTAGAGCCTCTATTCTCCTCAGCAGGGTAGCAATCTTAGCTTCTGCAGCTTTGGATGATTCTAAGGATAGGAGCCCTCCTTTTGAAGCTATGGACTGTGAATTCCTTGGAGGTTGGCTCCCATTTTGTAGCTAGGTCCTTTAGGGAGAAGAGAATGAAACGTAACCTAACGGCATCGTCTCCTAGCTGGGGAATGCGCATCATGAGACATACTTCTTCAAATTTCCTAACAAAGAAGTATGCATCTTCCGATTCTAAACCATAAAATTTTGTAAGAGTGTTGATGAATTGAGGCTTTAATTCAAAATTATTTTCATTAGCTTCAGGCAATTTTATACAAGATGGCAATGAGGTTCTGATCGGGTAAAACCTATCCTGAAGCGACGCCATCACCGGTTCTGGATGCAAGGGTAGAGAAGTGTTTATGGTTAATCTGAAAGTTACAGGATCTCTCACCCACTCTTGCATGCAGCACACTACAAACAACGTATAGACAACAAACAATCGAAAAGAATAAAAAAAATAAACAAAAGAAAGAAAAACAGCCACCAAGCCTTAGTCTAAGGTACCTGGACCTAGACGACTCCTAACTGGTCGATTCTCCGGGGGAGGTTGTTGAAGGAACTCGACTAGAAGCTAATCAGCCAAGAAAGGGCAAAACTCGGTAGGAGGTATCCGGGCGTGAGCCACGGTCCTTAATTATGCCAAACCACTGAGCTTTCGAGGCTTTACCTCTCAATCCACTTTCTTCAGACACTGATTTTGTAGGAGTATAGTTCTTGCAATTTTCACCCTCGGTTAATCTCTTAATGAGTCCGAGATGTCCCTAGGGCCAATGTCTATCAGTTTTTAGTTAGGGCTTGGTTGTGTGAGTGCACTTGGAGATGGTTTTTAGGCTAAGGAAGGGTGATGAAATCCCCACCTTATCTTGTTTATTTGAGATTTTGTCCTTAATGTCAATTGTGCAAGTGTACAGTATATTCACAATAATATAACACTCAAAGCGATAAATCACTCCAAAATGTTGGTCTTATTCTATACGAATGCACACATACCTTTCCTCCAGCACTCTTCAACTGAAATTAAAATGAATTAAAATAGACACGTGCCCTAAATGCAAGAGTCTAATTCGATTTTCAATTTAGCAACAAATGAATTTCTGTTGAATTATTACAAGTGTAAAGGTGAAGCATACAACTGAACTAAAAATTTGACAAAGCAATTTGAGTGATTTTCGGCAACCCTGCAAAAGATCTTTCGTTAGTACTTCAATTGGAGAAATTCGTTTTTACACGAATTCCCCGAGGGCAAATGAATTCCTCGTGCAATGGTCTCCGGTCACCAATCTTGCTTCTCATAGTAGTTAGCTCCTTAGTACTTCTCCTACACACAAAAATAAAGAAAAATCTTTAGTATTGAACAATAAAGTCGTTCCCTCCCCGGCAATAATGCCAAAATTTAATCGGCAAAAAGCAAGCACAAAAATAAGTAAAGGAATGTGGGTCGATGTTACTGCTTTTGCGATTCTTCCGTACTAGCAAAGTGGCTATACGGGTCGTATTCACAAGGAGGGAGAGCGATGAAAGCTTGATGCAGCTTCTTTGTTCAAGAAAAGAGAAAGTTCTTTGATTCAAATAAAGAATTTGAAAATAAAAACAAGTTAGTTTCAAGAATTGTTTAGAATGGTTTGGTGGTTTGTAAAAATGATTTTTCTTAATGGTAAAAGCGCATGGTTAACTTTCTACTAAGTGCTCCCACTAATCCCTAACTTCTTGAAGATGTAGCCTCACGATGGATCATAGGCAAGCATAACCTTTATGCATAGAAACTATTCACGTTGGAAACTGAAGGAAAGTCCTTCCTTTAACTTAGCTTTACTCGGCAAAACTTGGACATTCCCTTATCAAGATCCAATTGAAGGCGAGAATAAGGGAAGACACAAGTGTACTAATGGTATCGGCAAAGTTAATAGGAATATCTCTACTTACAAAGACAAGCAAAGTTTACAATCTATATATCATCAAAAACCCGTTAAGCATGAAATATAAGAGAGCTAATACTTGTAGGTAAGTTAGAGTTAGAGCCCTCGTCTTAAGATATCATAGCTCTCGTTTGCACAAGGCTTGTTTGACACTATTGACTCATTTGGGTTATCAATCAAGTTGTTAGAGATTAGTGGGTTAGTAGTTAGTTAGCCATGCAATGAAGGAGTTAGTTAAACATGGTAGTAAAATAAACAACAAGAGAGAAGAGGTAAAGAGAAAGGGAGTTACACTAAAACAAAGAGACAGAAGCAAATGAAAACACAAAGTAAATAGGAAGAAGAAAGAGAAGTAATTACTTGTATAAGGTTGTAACCTTCAAATACAACTTTTACACGCTCTCTCTCTTTCACTCTAATGGATAAACTAAAACTAGAAGAAGAAGGAAACAAAATAACTACAATTCCTAAAAACAAGATAACAACAACTCCTAAACTCTTGATATCTCCTCTGTAGAACCCCAAGGGGGGTATTTATAGGCATCAGGGGAAAGGGGGCCAGGGGCAACCCTTGGCCCAAAGCACGGGCGCGGCCACGCCTGTATGGCTACGGAAACGCGGCCATAGCCGCGTTTCTGCGGCTGTACCAAGGCGGCGCGCGCAGCGCCGCCTGCTGTGCCTGGTCACGTCGGTCCCCTGTCAAGTGGATCTTCTGAATTTTAGATTTGATCTCCCTGGACTGACAGAATCTCCTCCTAAGGTCAATGGCTACTTGGTAGGCCTTTAATCATCCATTAAATGATAATTTAGGGTCTTCTTCTTCATTGCACACCATGGACCTCGGATCACACAAGCAAACCATTATTAGCAGAATTTTATATTAGATAAATGTGCAGATGTGATAAAAATTATGCAGTATTAGAGACTAATCAACCAACTGTTTCTAGGTATCGCTTTCAGCAACTCCTATCTGAGCTAGGAGTGAGGTTTGCAAATTATGGCATGTTTCCACCAGGGTGGCCTGGGTCATACCGCTAGTACATCGAAGTGCCATATTCTAAAACCTCTCCATAAATATTTTAACTGACTCTCCTTTTCGTTGCCTCATCCCCAGGAGAGTTGGCATGGTAATCTTCGAGTCATCTTTGAAGAAGCATGTAAGAAAAAGCTTCTCCAGATCACTCCAAT
This sequence comes from Agave tequilana, assembly GCA_038442645.1. Lineage (NCBI taxonomy): Eukaryota > Viridiplantae > Streptophyta > Magnoliopsida > Asparagales > Asparagaceae > Agave > Agave tequilana. Next base: position 38,007 of record JAVJIF010010458.1, on the reverse strand, counting down.
TCTTGATAGAGCCTTCTGGGAGCTTCATGAACCATCACAAGCGAGTCCCTTTAGAGTGCCGATGAACAAAAGCGCCAGGATGGCATCATTTGATAATACATTCCCTGTCTGAGACTTGAAGCAGTATATGTGCTGGTTCGGTGACCTTTTGCCGTTGAAGGCTTATAGGGTCAGAGCTTTGAACTTAGGAGGGTATGGGACAAGATCCTGTTGGCCCAAAGGCCCATCACTCTAGTTTTGATGATGATTAACTTATGTAGTTATAGTACTAATGATCTTGTGTTTAATTAGTCTCAGATTTGTGGTCAAGATCTTAGTAGGTGCTTAGCTTCATCAAAGGATTTCAAGTCAAGTTTTGGAGCTAGCACGTGTTGATTCAAGAGCTTGTGCATCAAGACCACATCAAGTACTCAAGAGGAGTCTAGCTTATTGGATCATGGTTTGGACCAAGTCAAGAAGATGAGAAGATTTTCAAGAGAAGACTTGTGTCTAGGTTTGTTTTTAGTAAGATTTTGTTTTTAGATAAAATGTAACAGATAGATTAGTTGGTGGATTGCTCAAGTACATAGACACTCACACACAAGATTTAGATGAGTTTTTATAAAAGAATTTTCATTTTGGAAAAATATCATTTTGAAAAAATACCATTTTTGTTTTGGAGTTTTATATATATACATATATTTTAACCAAAATCATTTTAGAGCTTATTGTCAAAAACATAGATATTCCATCTTATATGTGTAATGGATCATATCGATGCACACTAAGCTTTAAAAGTGTTTAAAATATCTTGTTTTTGTATTTGGAAAAGTTTTGAAAAAATCAATTTTGAAAAATACGGTTTTTGTTTTAAGGCAAAACTTCTAAGTTACAAAAATAGTTCAAAATGTGTGTAACATGTTTTGGTTTTTACTCAAACATGTTTGTATATCAAAGTATATTACTGAACTTATTTTTGTAGATTTTTAGAGATTTTATAGGATTTTATTGAAGGAAAAATGACAAACTTTTAATCTCTATAAAATATTGTTTTGGCCTTCTATCGGTCGACCGGGCAGTCGACCGACGTGTACAAAACGTGCACGGCCAGGGCCGGTTGACCGAACGGTCAACCGGCAGAGAGTGTCTGCTCTCTGGAAATGGCCCGGTCCACCGGGCGGTCGACCGCTAGGCCATTACCCTGAAGGCGGTAGACCGGCCGGTCGACTGACCTTCCCAACGGTCAAAAAATAGACCGTTGGTGGTTGACCGGGCGGTCGACCGACAGCAGTGCAGACTGCTGATTTGGACCCCAATGACTAGTTTCTTGATGCCTATATATTGGGTTTCCCATTGACTGTTTTATATAAGATTTGAAGTGGGTTTTTGAGCTAGTTTTTCCTACTCTACTAAGTGTTTATCTCCACTTGTTTTAGAGACAAATACTTTCATTCAAAAGGAGAGTTTATCTAAAGTTTTCAAAAGTGATTTCCTGTGTTTTCCACCATAAATTCAATCCTAGTTTTTCTCACACACACTTGAGCTTTCCATTGATAAATCCATCCTATAGGAGAGTTGTTGTGAGAGTGATTTTAGGTGATCAAAGTGTTGTGATCACCAAAGTCTTCATTCTTGTTTTGAGGAGGCGGACTTGCGGATTCGTGTTGTTTCTGGTTCTAGTGAGAACTCGGTGTAGAGGTGCGGCCTCGGCAAGCTTGTGTGCTTGCGTGTGTTTGTTCTTGCGGGAACAAGAGAGGGACTAGAGAGTCCGAAGGAGTTCTAATGTGAACTCGCTTGTAGGTGTTGCGGCACCGAGTGATCCGGTGGGATTGATTTTTAGTGAAAATCCTTCATAGTGTTGAAGGCGGGGACGTAGAGCAAGTGTGCTCGAATCTCGAAACAATTCTCCCGTGTTTGCGATTGCTCTCTCTCTATCTCTCACTTGTCTTTATATCTTGCTTATGCTTGATGCTCATATCTTTACTTGCTTGATATATTTGTGCTTATATTGTTATATGTTTGGGGATTGTTTGCTCACACTTGTATTTAACCAAGAGAGCCAAAGCGGCACCTCAACTCTTATCTAGAGGAATCTTTAGGAGATAGTCCAGAGCCCTTCAAGGGGAATTCGGCTATACTCTTAGGTTATACATAGTGTGTTTAGCTTAAGAATTTTTAGTTTGCATAAATAGTTTTAATCCCACATTAATTCATCATTAGATTAGCTAGTCACCTATTCACCCCCTCTAGGTGATTTCAATTGGTATCAGAACCAAGTGCTCTTGATTTGGGTCAACAACCTTAAGTTAAAGATCCTCATTTATAACTAATCACAATATTTATACACACACATGGATTTCATGCCATCTCCCACTTCATTCTTAACATCCAAACTTGAAAAGTTAAGATGTCTATGTACCTCAAAACCCTAGGCATTCATGTTTATTTTGCCACTATTAGAGATTCTTATTGTTTAAATGGAAAACATCTAGAGGCTAATACAAAAGCCATCTATGCTTTAAAGAGTACCCTAAATGATGAATATTTATCTAGGATTGCTAATCTTGATTCGGCTTTTGTAGTTTGAAACACTATTGTCTTCCTTGGCGAACAAGAGCAATACTATGCGGGGAGCGACTCGGATGTTGGAAGTGAAGCTTCCAACGTATGCTTCATGGTCCAAGGGGATAACCCCTTGAGGTAAACTCCGAATCTGAGTTAGAAGAGGATGTTGATATGCCTTATAATGAACTTGCATCGTTTTGTCAACAACTTCTTGAAAAATATGAATTGCTTAAAAAGGACAATAAGAAAATGAAAAATAAATTTGATGCCATGTTAAAAGAAAAGATTCTTTACAAGATAAATTGGAATGTTTTTCAAAAGAAAATGAATGTTTGAAAAATGAAAATATTTCCTTGTTTTCTAAACTAAATGATATGTGTGAAGGAAACAATGCTTTGAAAAATAAAATCTCTTTGGTGGAAAAGGAAAAAAGAAATCGCTTTGCAAGAAAACACCTCTTTGAAAAGAAAAATTGTTTCAAAAGAAAAGGAAAATGTTTCTAAAAAGAAAAAGAGTGTTGACCATGCTTTTCATGCTACTACTATTGATAAAAATGAAGTTAAACTTTTAAAAAATAAAATAAATTATTTGAGCTCAACTTTGAGCGAATGTGCATTTAACCATTCTAGATTGGAAACCTTGTTTCAAAGGAAACAAGCTCCACATGTACATGCACGTCACTCACAACATACTTATGCACATTTTTCCCATCATGATCATACCCATTCTCATATGCATACTAAAGTGTACAAGTGTACACATTGTGACCGCAAAGGCCATTTAGCAAAGTTTTGTTTTGATAAGATACATCATATGAATTTTGCTAATAAAAATGTTTGGATTCCAAACAAGACTAACCCCCGTGAACCCAAAAGAAAATGGGTACCAAGATTCCCACCTTTTGTATTTGATGTAGGTGTGGGCTCTCACATGACGTGAGAGATTTGGTGCCTTGGTGGTGATGCACATGGACTTGATGGACATACATTTGATGCACCGCTATCAAGGAGGTTTGGTGGGATGACCACCATGTTTTGGAGATTTGGAGTATAGTTCTTATGGTTTGGTAACTATCTCTAAACTCCTATTTTAGTTTACATGCATTTATATTTGATGATTTTTAGCAAGTTTTAGTGTTATGATAAAATAATCATGTTCTGTGCTTCATGTGGTAAATACTTGTTTAGATGTAGTTTTATCAAAACTTGTGTATATACGTGTACAAGTAGTGAACAACAATTGATTCATATATGTTTGCACTTCATTGCTCATTTGTACTCACTACATGCACATGTATAACCTAGATTTGATGATTTCCTCATTTATATTTGTTTTGCCTATTTTTTGTGCATGTTTTACTTCATGTATATGTAATTTTTGTTCAAAACTAATAAATATACATGTATATCCTTGAGTCACTTGCCTTCATGCAAATACTATTATGGACTCTTTTTATGTTTGGGATATGTATGCATATTGTTAGCTTTGGATAAATCATACATATGCCTTGAAGTTTGTTTTTTTTAATGAAAATAAATTTTCATGTTTTTCATGTTTTAATAAAATGATATTCATGTTTGTTTTGAGTCTTATTGACTATTTTCATGAATATGCTATTCACATGATGATTATGCACTCACAATATTTCTTTATCTAGTCATGACTTTGTTTCATGAACACTTTTGAGCTTTATAGATTTCGAGTGTCATCTTTTGTGTATTTAGTATAATTCATGAGATACACATGATTTGCTTTCGGGTTTTGAAGGATCTTTAACTAGTTTTTCAAAAATTATCTTTAACTAGTTATTTATTCTTCATTTGGTAGTATTTTCACAATAAAAATATTTTTAAACTCTTTTTTTGAAAACCCCTACCAACCACTTTAAAGGGCGGATGGATGGGCGACCATGCCTTGTATGCTCAAACTAAATATCTTTTATCATGTTCATAAAAAGGGTAGATCTTTATGAGTTATACACTTACTTCTCATCATATTTTCAATTGGTATCACAATTGATATTTTTTTGTATACTCATAATTTGTTTCTATATATGTATGCTTTAAATTTCAAATAATATCAATTTCTATTTGTATTTTCTTTTCATACATATATATGATTTGATTGTGCTTGATTTACAAATATTTACATGTTTAAAGCACAAATTATGTTTATGCTAAGCTTGCATTAAATCTTGTTTTCAATTGGTATCATTTTTAGAAGCTTATGCATTATTTTCAATTGGTATTTTTATTGATATCAAAATTTATAATATATTTCAATTGGTATCAATTGATATAAAATATTTTCTTTCATTGGTATCAAAATGTACAAGTGTTTCAATTTCAATTGGTATCACAAATTTTTAATTTAATATGGTATCAAAAATCTTGTGATATCTCAAATTGATTTGTTGATTTAAGAAAAATTCAAAATTTGTATTATTTATTTACAATTGGTATCTTAAAATTTTGTTTATGTACAAAAGGTATCTCAAAATTTGTTTAAGTATTATAAAAATTTGTGTTTAATAATGTTTTGATATGTATTGCCTATATGCAAGTGGAGCTTGACATCTCTTCTATATATAGATTCATGTTGAGTGTATCTTATATTGAGGAGGTTGACATCTTTTCTTTATGCGATACACATGTGTAGGGGGAGCTTCACATCTCCACTTATGCATTGTATATTATGCTTTATGTGAGTTAGGGCTTGTTATCCCTTCTTCATGTAAATGTATGTATGCAGGAAAGCTAACTTAGCGTCTTCCTCTTCATGAATATATATCACATATATATCCTTATTCTTGATTTGTTTGATTTTACCCCTTTGTTGATGATTGACAAAAAGGGGGAGAAAGATTTTGAGTTTATATATACATATTTGAGTTTTTGCATATATTGAGTTTATGCATCTTATGTTTTACAAAATGGGAAATGTTTTACAAAATGGGAAAATGATTTTGAAAAGTTTAAACAAAAGGGGGAGAAAAGTTTTTGGAAAAGGATTTTGGATTTATGCATGTTTCTCTCACCTTGTTGATGCATATACATTTGTTTAGTTTCATGTGCTTCATTGAATATCTTATTTGTTTATTGTTATGCATGAGTTAAGGGGGAGCTTCTTTGAAGCTTAACTTTAATCCATGCATATATAACTCCATGAGTTTTGTCATCATCAAAAATGGGGAGATTGTTGGCCCAAAGGCCCATCACTCTAGTTTTGATGATGATTAACTCATGTAGCTATAGTACTAATGATTTTGTGTTTAATTAGTCTCAGATTTGTGATCAAGATCTTAATAGGTGTTTAGCTTCATCAAAGGATTTCAAGTCAAGTTTTGGAGCTAGCACGTGTTGATTCAAGAGCTTGTGTAGCAAGACCACATCAAGTACTCAAGAGGAGTCCAGCTCATTGGGTAATGGTTTGGACCAAGTCAGGAAGATGAGAAGATTTTCACGTGAAGATTTTCAAAAGAAGACTTGTGTCTAGGTTTATTTTTAGTAAGATTTTGTTTTTAGATAAAATGTAAAGGATAGATTAGTTGGTGGATTGCTCAAGTACATATACACTCACACACAAGATTTAGATGAGTTTTAATAAAAGAGTTTTCATTTTGAAAAAATATCATTTTGAAAAATACCGTTTTGGTTTTGGAGTTTTATATATATGCATATGTTTTAACCAAAACCATTTTAGAGCTTATTGTCAAAAACATAGATATTTCATCATATATGTGCAGTGGATTATATCCATACACACTAAGCTTCAAAAGTGTTTAAAATATCTTGTTTTTGTATTTGAAAAAGTTTTGAAAAAATCAATCTTGAAAAATACGGTTTTATTTTAAGGCAAAATTTCTAAGTTACAAAAATAGTTCAAAATGTGTGTAACATGTTTTGATCTTTACTCAAACATGTTTGTATATCAAAGTATATTACTGAACTTATTTTTGTAGATTTTTAGATATTTTATGGGATTTTATTGAAGGAAAAATGACAAACTTTTAATCTCTATAAAATACTGTTTTGGCCTTCTGCCGGTCGACCGCAGGGTCGACCGAGCCAGGGGTCGGTCGACCGGGCGGTCGACCGACATGCACAAAATGTGCACGGCCAGGGCCGGTTGACTGAACGGTCAACCGCCAGAGAGTGTCTGCTCTCTGAAAATGGCCCGGTCGACCGGGCAGTCGACCGCTAGGCCATTGCCCTGAAGGCGGTCGACCGACCTTCCCAACGGTCGAAAAATCGACCGTTGGCGGTCAAAACGGGCGGTCGACTGACAGCAGTGCAGACTGCTAATTTGAATCCCAACGGCTAGTTTCTTGATGCCTATATATTGGGGTTCCCATTGACTGTTTTATATAAGATTTGAAGTGGTTTTTTGAGCTAGTTTTTCCTACTCTATTAAGTGTTTATCTCCACTTGTTTTAGAGCCAAATACTTTCATTCAAAAGCAAAGTTTATCAAGAGTTTTAAAAAGTGATTTCTTGTGTTTTTCACCACAAATTCAATCCTAGTTTTTCTCACACACACTTGAGCTTTCCATTGATAAATCCATCCTATAAGAGAGTTGTTGTGAGAGTGATTTTAGGTGATCAAAGTATTGTAATCACCAAAGTCTTCATTCTTGTTTTGAGGAGGCGGACTTGCGGGTTCACGTTGTTTCGGGTTCTAGTGAGAACTCAGTGTAGAAGTGCGGCCTCAGGAAGCTTGCGTGCTTGCATGTATTTGTTCTTGCGGGAATAAGAGAGGGACTAGAGAGTCCAAAGGAGTTCTAATGTGAACTCGCTTGTAGGTGTTGCGGCACCGAGTGATCCGATTGGATCGTTTTAGTGAAAATCCTTCATAGTGTTGAAGGCGGGGACGTAAAGCAAGTGTGCTCGAACCTCGAAATAATTCTCCCGTGTTTGCGATTGCTCTCTCTTTATCTCTCACTTGTATTTATATCTTGCTTATGCTTATTACTCATATCTCTTATATGCTTGATATATTATGTGCTTAATTGATATATGCTTGGGGTTTATTTGCTCACACTTGTATTCAACCAAGAGAGCTAAAGCGGCACCTCAACTCTTATCTAGAAGAATCTTGAGGAGTTAGTCCAGAGCCTTTCACGGGGAATCTGGCTACACTCTTAGGTTATACTTGGTGTGTTTAGCTTAAGAATTTTAGTTTATATAAATAGTTTTAATTCAGCATTAATTCATCATCAGATTAGCTAGTCACCTATTCACCCCCCTCTAGGTGATTTCAGATCCCACTCGGCCGGGTACGGCCGGATCACTCCTGCTGCTTGGAGGCCTTTCCGATTAGCGAGGGCTTCAAGACGTTGTTTCAGTTTATTCATCTTTTTGGAATGAGTGCTCCCATTCTCTGAATTGCCTCCTGAAAATACACCTAGAGGGGGTAAATAGGTGTATTAGCTAATCTAATACAAGTGATGTGAAATTAAAAACTAATTGCAACACACTATGTGTAACCAAAGAGTGTAGCTGAATTCCCGGTGAAGGGCTCTGGACTAACTCCTCTTGATTCTTCTAAATAAGAGTTGAGGTGCTATATGAAGCTCTCTTGGTTCAACACAAGTATGGGCAAAAACAAACAATACCAAGCATGTATGAGATATGAGCAATATGAGTCAATGCAAGATATAAAAGAGAGAGAGTTAAAAGATAGTGGATCAATTGCAAAGACCGAGATATGTTTCAAGGTTTGAGCCACTGCTCTACATCCCCACCTTCACACAGAAGGATTTCCATTATATGTCCACACAGGACCTCCCACACAGGGAACCTCCACTGAGGATTTGATAATTACAAACTAGGAGTACACAACTCCTCTCTTCAACAAAACCACCTCTACACAAGAGGCAAGGCACAACAACAATCACCTCACATAAGAGGGATAAGGCACTAAGCCAAACAACAATCACCTCACATAAGAGGGATAAGGCACTAAGCCAAACAACAATCACCTCACACAAGAGGACAAGGCACTAAGCCAAACAACAATCACCTCTACACAAGAGGGATAACCACAACCCAAAACAATGAAAAGATTTACAACTCGGTGATCTCAAAGACCACAATCAATTCTTGGTGATCACAGTAGACCACAAACACTTTTTCCCACAAAAACAAGATCCTATAGATAGGATAAAGATGATAGTGTTGACCCAAAGGCCCATCACTCTAGTTTTGATGATGATCAACTCATGTAGTTATAGTTTACTAATGATCTTATGCTTATTTAGTTTCAGTTATCTATCAAGATCTTAGTAGGTGTGCATCTTCAACAAAGGTGTTTTTGGAACTTACACGTGTTAATTCAAGAGCTTGCGTATCAAGATCGCATCTAGCACTCGGTTGGAGTCTAGCTCATTGGATCGTGTTTGGATCGAGTCGACTTGGAGAAGGAGTTCTATAAGAAGACTTCAGTTTGTGTTTAGTTTAGTTTGTTAAAGATTAGTATATATGTTTGAAGCTCAAGTTCATACACACACACCAATTCAATACGTTTGGTTTTCGGTTTAACCGGTTTTGGATTTCAAGTACACATATATCGGGTTTTGGATTTTAACCAGTTTTAGTTGCTAATCTGCTCGACACCCTTTTACATTTCTTATCATAACGTTTTATTCTTATATTCAAGTAACATGATTTAAACTGCATTTAAAAGCTAATGTTTAGATCTACATTTCTTATTCAATAATTATTTTCGGATTCAAATGTTAAGCATGTCAAATATTTGGTTGAAATATGTTCTTGTTCTAAAAACAGTTTACAGTTTCTGATTTGATATCTGTTAGTATTTTATTGATAACTTTCTAATCCAAAAATATTTTGAGTTGATTCTAATTGCATTAAAAATAAGACTTAAAGCTTTACAAATAAGTCCTATATACTTATTTCTGAATTCTTACGTTTTAGGCCTGTAAACTTTGCTCAAAGTTGACCAACAGTCTGCCAAATTGGCAGAATGGCTAATTTTCTGGAGGCTGATTTTTAACATATTTTTAAAACGTATTTTGTTGAATTTTAAGAGTCAATTTATTCCTTTTAAATCTAGTAAAACTATTCTAAGTTTGTTCTTCCTAAAACCTATATAAAGGGGTCATTAGGGCTGAGTTGATTACAACAACAACAACAATTTCATTGAAAATCAAAGTTTTGGGTTTCAAGAGAAAAAGTTTTCTAGTTTCAGTTTTGTGCTTTTATTTTTAAAATCTTCTTTATTTTTTGGTTCTTAAAATCTCTCTTCTATTTTTAAATTTCACTTACAAAATCTTGAGCTTCAATCTTATATATTATTCTCTAGGGTTTTTGTAAAGAAGTGTTTTCAAGAAAGAGTTTGTGGTCTTTTAATCACCCAGTGCTTATTGTATTGTCGCTACGCTACCTCTGAACTAGAGAAGTGTGTTGGGGAGTCGTGCACTCCATAGTGGTTGTAATTCCTTTGGTGAAAAGTTCTAGTGGATTGGAAATCCTTCACGGTGGTGAAGGCGGGGACGTGAGCGGTGGCTCAAACCTCAAAACAAATCTCTTTGTTTGCGATTGATTTCTTGTCTCTCTTATCTATTTTATTTTCATTCATTTATTGTCGATCTATACTCTTACAACAAGATTGCATTGAGCACCTCAAACTCTTATCTAGAGGAATCATGAGGAAGAAGTTCAGAACCCTTCACGGGGTATACGGCTTCTAATCTAGCTTTGAGTGATCGTTTGCATCATCTTATTTTTATTTTGTATTGAATTTTGATTTGATTAGCCTTACACCTATTCAGCCCCCATCTAGGTGTAATTTCAATTGGTATCAGAGCATACGCTCCTGATATTAGGTTTAACCACTTAGGAGTGAGATCTTGGCTAGCTAATCTAATATTTGCATTTGCACACTTATTGTTTACACACACTCGTGGATTACCCTCCCATGTTTGATGTCTCTAAAACTGATATATGGAAGGTTAGGATGTGTGCTCATTTAAAAACTCTAGGTTTGCATGTTTACCTTACCGCTACCAAGGAATCTTATCTTGGCAATAGCAAGCATAAAAGGCTAATGCACAAGCCCAAAAGGCAGTTAGAAAATATCAAAGAATATTTAAATATGGTTTCTCATTGTAATTCCGCCTTTGCAGTGTGGAACATATTGACATCTCCCGAGCTACAAACGTAAATCAATGAGGAAGAGAAATCTAGTGGAGAAGAGTTCGACCAACGTTGCTTCATGGTCCAAGGGAATGACTCCCTTCAGATATATTCAGATACTCAACTAGATGATAGTACTAGTTCTTCTTGTAATGAGTGTGTATGAATGCACATGCTTTAAATAAAGAACTAGCTATAGGTTGTGAAAAATTGATTTCGAAGTATAAAGTTTTGAAAAGGAATAGTTCTAAATTAAAAGAAGAAAATGAAAATTTGTTTTCAAAACTTCATTTGGTTTTGCAAGAAAAGGATGAGATTTCAAATGAAAGGGACTCATTGAAATCCCAACTTGACCTTGCCCTAAATGAAAATAAGATTTTAAAAAGTAAAAATGATTGTGATGATGTTTTAAAGAAAAATGAGGCTTTATCTTCAAAACTTGATTTTATTTTAAAAGAAAACCATTATTTGAAAAATAAAATTGATTTAATTTCAAAAGAATTGGATTTGGTTTCAAATAAAATGAATCTTTGAAAAATGATTTAGATTCTAATGTTTTCCATGCTACTACATCTTCATCATTTAATAATTCTATTGCATGCTCTACGTCCTCTTCTAATATTGAAAATGATATTTAAATATTAAAGAAGAGTGTATTGTTTGGGCTCCACTTTGAGGCAATGTGCTATGGATCACAAGAAATTGGAATTCATGTTTCACAAGAAATATCACCTCATATTCATGCACATCATCCACGGCATACACCTTATGTACACCATGATCACACCCTTTCTCATATGTATGCTAGAGTGTACATATGTACACATTGTGACCGCAAAGGCCATCTTGCAAGATTTTGTTATGATAGACTTAATTCAATAAATTTTGCAAATAATAATGTTTGGGTTAGGAATGCTAACCCCATGGACCCAATAAGATATGGGTACCAAAATCTACTCCTATTGCATTTGATGTAGGTGTGGGCTCTCACATGACGTGAGAGGTATGATGCCTTAATGGTGGATGTGTTCCGAGCTAAATGGTGACACTTTTAGACGCATCACTTTCAAGGATGTTTGGTGATAGGACCACCATGTTTTGGAGACTAAGAGATTACCCTATTAGTTTTGGTAACAATCTCTAATTCCTATTTTATTCACATGCTTTCATATAAATATTTTTAGCATGTTTTGGTTTCAATGCTCATTATATTGATTATGTTTAGATTTATGTTTTGGTTTATGTGCTTGGTTTTGCACTTCATGATTTTGATTACTTGTTTAAATATAGTTTTCATTAAAACTTGTGTATATACTTGTATAAGTAGTGAGCTACACTTGGTTATTATGTTTTTGTGCTTCATTGCTCAGTTGTACTCATTACATGTACTTGTATAGCCTAGGTTTGATGATTCTCTCATTTACACTTGTATTTTCTATTTTTGCACTTAGTTTCATGATCATGTGTTAGCTTCGTGTATTTATTACTTTTGTCTAAACTAATAGATATACATGTACATCCTTGAGCCACTTGCCTTCATGCAATATACTTTTGTGGACTCGTTTATATTTGGATATGTATGTATACTCTAGTTTATATAAAACATACATATGTCTTGAAGTTTGTTTTGTTTTGATGAAAATTAAAATTTTTATGTGTTTCATGTTTGTAAAGAAATTTCATATGAGTTTCAATGCCTATTTCCATGATTATATTTTTCACATGACTCTTTTACACTCTATGTTTGTGTTTACTCATGATTTTTGTTTCATGAGCATATATGTGCTTTATAGACTTTGAGTGTTAATTATTGTGCGACTTTCATGTTTTCATGGGATATATGATTTGGTTTCATGTCTTAAAGGATTTCATACTAGTTTTTAAAACTATCTTTAAACAAGTTTCGTATTCTTCAAATGGTAGTGATTTTCATCTATGCTGAAATATTTTCAACTATTTTTGAAAATCCCTACCTTCTAAGGGCGGTTGGATGGGCGACCATGCCTTGTATAGCTTTATTGAATATCTTTTAAACTTGTGCATGAAAAGGGTGGTAGGTATGAGTTACACACTTGATCCTCATTATTTTTCAATTGGTATCAAAATTGATATTTCATATTTTTGTATACTCATATGTGTTTTTCTATATATGTATGCCTCATATTTTAATTGGTATATCTATTCAATACATATATATGATTTAATTGTGCTTGTTTCACATGTCTTTACATTTTTTAAAAGCACAAACTTGTTTATTGCTAAGCTTGATTTAATCTATAATGTCAAATAGTTTTAATTGGTATCTTATTCAAGACTATGCATTGTTTTCATTTGTATTTCATAAAGGGAGAGAAAATTCTTGTTTTTAAATCAGTTTTATGTAAAGTTGGTATTTGTTATATTTTCAATTGGTATCAATACTTTTTAATTGGTATCAATATTTTCATCAAAAAAAATTTTTAATTGGTATCAATATTTTTTTTTGTATCACTATGTTTATCAAAATTTTCAAATTGGTATCAAAAATTGTTTTGTTGCCTAAAGAAAATATTCGAATGTTTTGGTTTTACGTCTTATCGAATTTTTTTATGATATGACAATTGATTGTTTTTACTTCACCACTTTGTTGGTGAATTGGCAAAAAGGGGGAGAGAAATTTGAGTTTATATATGAACGTTTATATCCATGTTTATGCATATACCTAATGCACCTTATTGAATATCCTTCTTGTTTATTGCTATGCATGAGTTAAGGGGAGCTTCTTTGAAGCTTATTTTTAATCCATACATATATAACTCCATGAGTTTTGTCATCACAATAAAGGGGGAGATTGTTGGCCCAAAGGCCCATCACGCTAGTTTTGATGATGATCAACTCATGTAGTTATAGTTTACTAATGATCTTATGCTTATTTAGTTTCAGTTATCTATCAAGATCTTAGTAGGTGTGTACCTTCAACAAAGATGTTTTTGGAGCTTACACGTGTTGATTCAAGAGCTTGCGCATCAAGATCGCATTTAGCACTCGGTTGGAGTCTAGCTCATTGGATCGTGTTTGGATCGAGTCGACTTGGAGAAGGAGTTCTATAAGAAGACTTCAGTTTGTATTTAGTTTAGTTTGTTAAAGATTAGTATATATGTTTGAAGCTCAAGTTCATACACGCACACAAAATTTCAATACATTTGGTTTTCGGTTTAACCGGTTTTGGATTTCAAGTACACATATATCGGGTTTTAGATTTTAATCAGTTTTAGTTCTGCTGATCTGCTCGACACCCTTTTACATGTCTTATCATAACGTTTTATTCTTATATTCAAATAACATGATTTAAAGGTCAAGTGTGAGAAAACATGGTGTTTGAAAAACAAATCACAAAGAAAAATACTTGAAAATAATACTAGTTAGAGATAAGAATGAAGATCCAAAAACAATTCCCAAAGACTTCTATTTTCTTTTAGATTTTTCCAACCCTTGAAAACAAATAAAAGATAAATCTTTTTGGCACAAAAACTCTTTAAAAACTTGCTGCTAAAACACTTGTATAGATGGGAAATTTGCTCTCTAAATTCTTTTTTGAAAACAGCCCAAGAGGACCCCTTTAGGCAGCTGGAAAGAGCAGAAATGCCCTTCCGGTCTACCGGCGCAACGGTCATATTTTTGACCGTTGTGCCTCCGGTCGACTGCCCAGTCGACCGGGCCAAGCCTGTCAGTCGACCGCCTGGTCGACCGGCCGCACCCGAGAGTTGGGTGCTTTCAGTCAGTCGACCGTGCAGTCGACCGGCCTACTTGGTTGGCCTGTGCATGTTTCTCGTGCATATCCGTCGACCGGTCCGGTCGATCGACCCCCGGTCTGATCGACCGTCCGGTCGACCGCCTGTGGGATCTGGCTGGTTAATAAGGGATTGAAAACTTGGTTAATTTAACACCAATGAAATCCCATAAAATCACATTAATTCCACGAAATAAGTTCTTGTAAGATATTTGAAGAACAAATATGTGTGACTAACAATCAACATATATTACAAACTATTTGAACTATTTTTGTGATATAGAAATTAGGCTTAAACATAAAAATTGTATTTTCCAAAACTTGGATTTTGAAATAAAAACCGTTTTCTCCAAAACTTGTATTTGATACAAAAACAAGATATTTAAACTATATTTGAAGCATAGAGTATATGGATAGAATCCAATACACATGTAAGATGTATATCTATGTTTTTGACATGAAATCAAAAACCGGTTAAATGAAAAACCAAACATATTGAAACTTGTGTGTGTATGTGAACTTGAGCATATCAACACTATCTATCTTTACACAAAATCTAAACAAATCGAAGTCTTCTTTTCGATCCCCTTCTTCAAGGCGAGCTGATCCAAACACGATCCAACGAGCTTGACTCCATATGAGTACTAGATGCGATCTTGACGCGCGAGCTCTTGAATCTACATGTGATAGCTCCAAAAACTCGTTTGTTGAAGCTAAGCACCTACTAAGATTTTGATCAAATATCTAAAACTAATTAAGCACAAGATCATTAGTACTATAACTACATAAGTTAATCATCATCAAAACTAAAATGATGGGCCTTTAGGCCAATAAGCTTCCCCTTTTTGATGATGACAAAACTCATAGAGTTATATATGCATGGATTAAAGATAAGCTTTATAGAAGCTCCCCCTTAACTCATGCATAACAATAAACATAAAGATATTCAATGAATGCTCATAAATTAAACAACACAAATATGCATAAATAACAACAAACATGCATATATAAACTCACTAAATTCTTCTCCCCCTTTTTGTCAATTCATCAACAAAGGGGCGACGAAGAAATATGCAATAAAAATATATGTGTGATATACATTCATAAAGAAGAGAGACGTATAGTTAACTTACCCTGCATACATGTATTATATGAAAAGAGATGACTAGACCCTAATCACATAAAGCATAATTATACAATGTATAAGCGGAGATATTAAGCTCCCCCTATACACGTGTATTATATAGAGAAGAGAGGTCAAGCTCCTCAATATGAGATACACTCAACATGAATCTATATAGAGAAGATGATAAGCTTCCCTTGCATATAAGCAATATATATCAAAACATTATGAAATCACTTTAAAACAAATTTTAAAATTTCTTGAAGTCAACAAAATAAATTTTGATATCAATGAAAGTGAAACATTTTATGTTTTTGATACCAATTTTAAAATATCTTGTAAATTTTTGATACCAATAGAAAATGAAACATTATACATTTTTGATACCAATTGAAATATATTGTAAATTTTAATACCAATTGAAAGTAAAAACCAAATTTTTGGTAAACACAACTCATTTTGCAATAAAGATACCAAATTGAGAATTATACCAATTTAAAATTATTAATACCAACATTGAAAATGTTAGCATATACCAAAATAAAGTATTTTTCATCATAAAGAATGGGAGTAAGATACTAATTGAAAATAAAAACGATTGAAAGATAAAACACGAATTTTTCTCCCCCTTTATGAAATACTAATAAAAATAATGCATAAGCTTGTATAAGATACCAATTGAAAAATAATTAACATTAAGAACTAAATCAAGCTTAGCAAAAAATCATGAGTATACAAAATGAATTTTCATTTTAAAAATCATGTATATCTCATACTTAAGAAATTTTGATACCAATTAAAATATATTGGCACAATCAAATCATATATATATGTATGAAAATGGAAATACCAATTGAAATTGATACTATTTGAAATTTAAAGCATACATATATAGGAAATATATATGAGTATACAAAAATAGAATTACATGAAGATCATGTGTATAACTCATACCTACCACCCTATTCATGCACATGTTAAGAAGATTTTCAATTTAAGCATACAAGATATGCTCGCCCATCAACCGCCCTTCGATGGTAGGGGTTTTCAAAAATTATGATTTGAAAATATTTTAGCATGGTTTTGAAAACACTACCAATTGAAGAATAAAGACTAGTTTTAAAGATAATTTTGAAAACTAGTACGAAATTCTTCAAGTAAGGAATGAAACAAGAATATATCCATGAGATCATGAAAATCACACAATAATTGACACTCAAGGTGTATAAAGCACATATATGCTCATGAAACAAAATCATGAGTAAACACCAAGCATAGAGTGTAAAAAGTCATGTAATCAACAAAAATCATGGAAAAGGTAATGAAGCTCATATGAAAATTTTTTTATCAAAAAATAAGAAATCATCAAAACTAAATAGGTTTCATGGTATATGTATATTCTGTTGAAATTAAAAGTATACATATATATCCCAAACATAAACGAGTCCTTAAAAGAATTTTACATAAAAAGCAAGTGACTCTAAGATAGACATGTATATCTAATAGTTTTAGACAAAATTAACATATACATGAAACTAAACATATATTTATGAAAACATGTACAAAAATAAGAAATACAAGTTAAAATGCAAGAATCATCAAAACTAGGCTATACAAGTACATCTAATAAGTACAAATGAGCAACATAGTACAAACTTATAATAATCAAATGTGGCTCACTAGTTGTACAAGTATAAATACAAGTTTTAATGAAAACTACATCTAAACATGTAATCAAAATATGAAGTGCAAAATCATAAACAACCATGATCATTGAACATATCTTAGAACTAGGATATACACAATAGTTAAACTAAAGTGAGAACACAAAAATATGTAAATCCATATGAACATGGTGTATCTCAAATATGTATATCACAAGTCTAATAAACATTGCATTTAACATAATGAAACCAAAGCATGCTAAAATCAATCAATGAAGGCATGTAAACTAAATGGGAGTTAGAAATAGTTACCAAAATCATTAGGGCTAATCTCTAGGTCTCCAAACCATGGTGGTCCTCCCACCAAACATCCTTGAAGGTGATGCATCCAATATAGTGTCCATCAAGCTCAAACGCATCCACCATCAAGGCACCAATACCCTCACGTCAAGTGAGAGCCCACACCTACATCAAATAAAATAGAGGTGGATTTTGGTACCCATACCTTATTGGGTCCATGGGGGTTAGCACCTTTCCTAACAATTGGCAGCTGGAAATGGCAGAAATGCCCTTCCGGTTGACCGCTCGATCGACCGGACAACGGTCATAATTCTGACCGTTGTGCCTCCGGTCGACCGCCCGGTCGATCGCCCGGTCAAGCTTATTGGGAGTACTGCCCAGTCGACCGGCCATACCCGAGAGTTGGGAGCCTTCTGTCGGTCGATCGTATGGTCGACCGGCCTACTTGGTTGTCCTGTGCATGTTTCTCATGCACATTGGTCGACCGGTCCGGTCGACCGACCCCCGGTCTGATCGACTGTCCGGTAAATCTCCAGTGGGATCGGCTGGGTACTAAGGGATTGAAAACTTGGTTAATTTAACACCAATTAAATCCCATAAAATCACATTAATTCCACAAAAATAAGTTCTTGTAAGATATTTGAAGAACAAATATGTGTGACTAAAAATCAACACATATTACAAACTATTTGAACTATTTTTGTGATATAGAAATTAGGCTTAAACACAAAAACCGTATTTTCTAAAATTTGGATTTTAAAATGAAAACCGTTTTCTCGAAAACTTGTATTTGATACAAAAATAAGATATTTAAACTATATGTGAAGCAGAGAGTGTATGGATAGAATCCAATACACATGTAAGATGTATATCTATATTTTAGATTTGAAATCAAGAACTGGTTAAATGAAAAACCAAACATATTGAAACTTGTATGTGTATATGAACTTGAGCATATCAATACTATATAGCTTTACACAAGATCTAAACAAACTGAAGTCTTCTTGTCGATCCTCATCTTCAAGATGACCCAATCCAAACACGATCCAATGAGCTTGACTCTATATGATTGTTAGATGCGATCTTTACGCGCGAGCTCTTGAATCTACATGTGATAGCTCTAAAAACTCTTTTGTTAAAGCTAAGCACCTACTAAGATCTTGATCAAATATCTGAAACTAATTAAGCATAAGATCATTAGTACTATAGCTACATGAGTTAATCATCATCAAAACTAGAGTGATGGGCCTTTGGGCTAACTCCTCCCTCTTCGGATGGGGGCTTTGACGACTCGGAGTTGGAATGCTCCTCCTCCTCGGTATGTGTAGAGGATGAGCTTTCTCCTTCTTTCCATTTGCCCTTGGACTTCTTGGAAGGAGTCTTGGCCTTCGGCTACCCCTTGCCCTCAAGTAATTGCAAAAATATTTGCTTGAGGGTGTCGATAGATTCTTGTTGAGCGCGAATCATATCGAGTTGTTCCCTCTGGGCCTGGGCTTGTTATTCAAGCGCCTGGCCATTTCTTCTAGAGTGCTTGCCATATACGCGAAGGCTTCCTTCTCTACAGAAGAGTTCAAGGCCTGTGATTCCATAATGGCTGAGTGTGATTCACTTACTTCAATGCCCCAGGTTAGGGAACTGTAGTCAATTGGGGCTATCACGTCAGTTCGAGTGCGGGTATGCCGGTACACTCCCTCCGGTTCAGTGTCAGACTCGTCAGAGTTGACTATTGGCTGATTTCCCTTACTTCTGCTCGGTGTAGTGCTTGGACCCACCATATTCGCAGTAACTTTAAGGTACTCCGAGTCAGAGAAAGTTCTCCTTATGCGGGAATGGCGCCTTTTGGCTGATCGAGAGACTGACGTAGATGACAACCGTCTGAACACGGACTATTTGCTTACATGCGAGCTGTAGTGGCATTCCGAGAGCATTGTCGTAATGAGCCATTCACAGAAAAATGATGGAGTGATTTGATGGGCACTCCTCTTCTTTGTCAGGTAATCCCTTAGATCCGTCGGAGGGGGATCGAAGAAACCAGCCTCGAGTTTCTGGGGACGAGGCTTTTCAGCTTCTGAATGCTAACTTTGCGTCATAACTCCAAAACACAGGGTTCAGAGACACGGAGCTCACGTTCTGTAGAATAGACGCGGCTCTCGCGTTTTGGCTTAGGAACGCGAGTCTTGTGCCTCTGCTGAAAAGAGACACGGACCTCGCGTTGCTGATTGTCGTGTTTGGCTAGCGACACTTGGGAAACGCGGACTTTATGAGTCCTGCATTCTGTCATAGAGATACAGGTCTCGTGTCTCTGAGAAGAGGTGCGGACCTCGCGTTGCTGAACGTTGCATCTGGGAGGTGAAGCCTCAGAAATGCGAGCTTCTTGAGCTCAGTGTTTTGGCCTCCAGACGCAGACTTTGTGCGTCTGATGTGATTCAGAAGAGACGCAGGTATGAGCCTCGTGTTCTGTATTTGCTGGACAGAGGGTTTTTCTAGATTCTTGCATTTGTTATTGACGTGCGTGTCGCCTTTGTCGACGTTTGGCATTCCGGTTTGCTTCATGGGTTGTTGGGAACCCCCGGTAACCTGGAGCTAAGGAAGAGGAAGGGCATGGCTAAATTGGCCTTCAATGACATTGTCCTCGCGGGTCTCGTGGGAGACGTTGATGCGGGCCTTGCGCGCGATGCTGCCAGAAATGACACTCTTTGCGTAGGCCATCTTCAGGGAAGTCTCCGAAGGGACTTGAGAGCGAACCTCCGAAGAGACTCTGCAGTACTGCCGTGCCACCCTGGGGCTCTTAGAACAAGAAGAGAGAAACTCTTCATACTTTGCTTGATCAAATTCCATGATAAGTGATTCGACTATTTTTCCTATAAGGGTGATGTCACCTTGCGCCACAACTTGCTCATCAATAGAGGAAGTAGTCCCCAGTGGAGTCGCCATCTCTTGTTTGGGTCAGAAAATTGAAGACATGTATCGTAAAATTTCCTTGAATCAATAAAAGATTTCAACAATTTTAAAATTTTCAATTACAAGAGAGAGAAGATATTCAAACTCAAATCTTCTCTTTGTTTAATACTGGGTTCTTTGCGTAACGGTGGAAAGTGAATCTTATTTTTCGTTGATCAGGTGAACATTAATACTATTTGGGAAATCTTCTCCTTAGATCACGGACAGAGTAGCACAGCTCATATTCAATGAAATCTCAAAGAGACTTAGGCAAGAAACTTGAACTCAGTAAGTTAGTAGAAGAGTTTAACTCTTTTTCAGTATTCCTCACCTAGAAATTTCGATTAAACTTGACCAAGTTCGACCAACCAAAATTCCTTCACCTAAAAAATCCCCTCCCCCACACAATAGCAAACTGAGCTATTTGTAGAGATTTCAGGGATAAAACTGTCCCCTAAAAACCTCCATAATGGGGGTTAACTCTCCTCATTACGTGAGTAGTAATTGACCTGATAATGAGGGTAGTTATAACTGAGACGCAGGGCTCTTCTGCAGTTGAAACGCTGGCTTTAGGTTCTGCGTCTTGGCATTGCAGTGAAGCTGGGACGCGGGCTTCGAGCCTCGCGTTTTAACGCTGCGGTGATATTGAGACGCGGGCTTCGAACTCTGCACCTTGGCATTGCAGTGATGCTGGGACGTAGGCTTTGAGCCTCGTGTTTTGGCATTACAGTGATGCTGAGACGTGGGCTTCAAGCTCTGCGTTTAGCTGTTGAAAATGCTGACTTTGAGCTTTGGTCTTGGCTTAGCAGTGAAGCTGGGATGCGGTTTTAAGCCTTGCATTTTGACACTGCGGTGATGCTAGGACGCGCGCTTTGGGCCTCACATTTTGACATTGCAGTGATGTTGAGACGCGAGTTTCGAGTCTCGCGTCTTGACATTGCAGTTAATTAGCCTCGCGTCTGAAGTACAGACTCTGCTATCTGATGACTTGTCTTCAGTAATTTTAGACAGTCTACAATGACAGCATCCAGCAACCGAGATCTCCCCCACCTGCCCTGCTCCTTGCCTGCACTCACCTCTGCACCAGCAACCCAGCGTTCCTCTCCCTCACTGGCCAACTCCATGCCAAGCACAGCCATGCTCCCATGGCAACAGCCGTGGCAGCCCCTCTTGGCCGAGCCTATGCAAGGCCATGGATGTCCACTCCTCCCTCCTTGGCCATTGTCCTCTTTTCCCCGTTACTATCGGAACCCACCGGAGCCCGATTTCCTCCATTGGCGAGCGCGAAGACACTCCACTCTTCTCTGGCATTCCATCGACATCCTCTGTGGCGTCCGCCCCCTCCGCCGGAGCCTCCGTCGGCATGCCGCGAACCTCGCCATTGGTCGTGAGTTTCCTTCTCCCCCTATCTATCTCGTTTGGGTGTGTGTTGTTAATTAGGTGTAAGCATAATGGATGTGAGAGGGATTTTAATTATATGTATGCATGCAAATGTGTGCGTAAGTGCTTTTAGTAAAGCGTGTGGTTACATTTAAACATATGTATATATATTATGTGTAGTGTTTGTAATAATGGGTGCGTGGGTATGTTGCATTGAGTGTGGGTTTATATTTACATGTTGGGTGTGTGTGTTATACATATGTGGGTTAAGTGTATGTACGTGTATGTATTGTGTACGTGTATGGATGTATACCTGTACGTGGATATATTTGTGTATGTGTAAATAATCATGTATATATATTTGTGTGGTGTATTCGTGTATGTTTGGTTGCATGTGGCAGCATTTTGGACTCGTTCGTGAGATCTGAACTCGGGAAAGGGAGATTCAAAATTGTGCCTGTTGTGGACCTGATACACTGGCGATTCGAAGATCGACCCATGTGATGATTCGTAGATCTGTACCGGTTCGTGTTGTGAAGACCAGATGGTGATTCGGTTCCAAGACCGTGTCATTTCACGTGTGTTTGTTTTTGTATTATTTCTTTATTTATTGTTGTTAATGGGTATTTGTGTTTTACCTATATCATTTCATGTGATACTTGATTTATTTTTCCAGTTTGATTATGTGTATCACTTCATGAGATATCAATGAGCTTTCACCTTAAATATATAGATGATATAAGTATTTTTCTGCATCATTTCATGTGTTGTTATTTGCCACTTTTGACCTTGGATTAGTTATAGTATATCTGAGACTTGGACTCGATCTTTTATTTGACCCACTTATGATTAGTGACTCTATATCTCTAGTGTTCTCTATTTGATGTCAGTGAATAGCTATTCAGTTATCAGATAGTAGTTCTCAGTTATTAAATTATTGAGTTATTAGCTATTATTGACATCGTTATTTGTTGGAGATATCTGGTCACCATTCCACCTTAATAATAACTTATATCATTTGTTTGCTAATAAAAGACACCATAGCCTGGGGAACAGGGTAATTACCTGATGATGCATGTCGTGTATTTTGAAAAGACTAGGTATGATATACCAAGTTTAAGTTCCAACCATGGGGAACCCAGGTAGTACTAACTACCTAGTTATTCAATTATTCAGTTCTCAGTTATTAGGGTTTTGCCTGGATTACGGTGCCACACCAGTTATTCTTTTATGTGGGGTTGTGATCTTAGTTATTTGGACCTTGCAGTCCATCCTGCTTCAAATTTCAGGGGTGTTAGACTGTGGTACCTGGCATGCACGGTACCCTTCCAAAATACATGTACTACATTGGCAGACAGTTACAATAACGATAACTTTGTTTGATATGTGAGAAAATAGATGTGGTATGGGACACAGCTAAGTATTATATTAGTTAGGTTAATAATAACCAACCGACTAGTGACATATACTAGGTTACACATCTTTGACATCAGTAGTTGTATTACCGTGATATGAGTCATATGGTTACATATCATAATGTCAGTTGTTGTTCCATCATGGCATTCTTTTACCTACAGACATGTTATTATTCAGTTATTTTCTGTTAATAATTATCATGTTATTAGTTGATTATTTGTTTATACATGTTGCTACTATCACATTGTTCTTACTTGTTTAATATTATATGTACGTATGTTTATATGCACGAGCACTTCTCCTTTACACACACTCATTAGGTTGCTTCTAATGACCCTGGATTTGCACGTCCAGATTGGATATGCTTTATTTCAGTGATTAGGTATTCGATGAGCCTGTGCATGTTGCAAGGAGTCTGGAGTTTCTCTCTACCTGATTCCGATATTCTTATCTCTCTTCTTTTCTTTTATTCCTGCGATTATTATTTGATTCATCTATATCGGACTTGGCTTCTATTCCATTTCTTATTTCATTTAATATCATGTGTGGACATATGTATATGTTATTGCAGTGATCATGCTTTATTATAGTTCAGATTTATAGCTTATTCTGGGTTACTTAAAGTATAGCGCATATACATGGGGTATTTTCCTTGCGTATATGCGTCGCCGACTCTCATCGCGTCTTCGCTTTAGCGTATTTTGGAAAGCGAAGCGTGACACGAGATCAAAAGCTTGTCAGTCGGTCCGCCGCCCGTCGACCGCTAGGGTTGCTGGTCGACCGGTCGGTCGTCCAACAAACGTGCACAGCATGTGATTGGGAAAAGGGATATAGTGTGAAGTTGCACAAATATTCAATAAAGGAGAGAAGGTTTAGAGTCAACCTTAGGTGCTTGATCACTTCACAATGTATTTAAAATGATCGATGTATCCTTTCCAAATCTCCGTAGTAGCACAAGCTATACGGGTCGAATCCACAAGGAGAGCTCACGATGGAAGCTTTACGATTTAATGTGAAGATAGAAAACGAAGATTCTTCTTTGTTTTAAAAGAATGCAAAAGACATGGAAAAAAAATGAAAGAATTGGTGGTTGGTGTGTACATGAAATGAAAACTATGAAATAAAATGAAAAGAATCGAAGACAAGATTTGCTTTGGAATTAATACTAAAAGAATGAAAACTTGTAGAAAACTTTTAGATGAGAAAGCCATGACTAGCTAACATTACTAACTTGCTAACTTACTAATCTCCGTTAGGGTGATGCTTGCCTCATGTTGATTCATCGGCATATATTTGTCTTGCATGTTGGTCTAGTTACTTTCCCACTTGATTGAAGGGTAATCTACTTGGACTAGTCTTGTAGCCTCATTGATGTCATAGGCCTTCAAGATAGACTTTCAATGGTGGAATCAAAAGAGTTTCCACTCAAGGGATGCTAAGGAAGAAGATACAACATTCATTAATTGAAGTAAAGAAGTTGTACAACAAATAGCATATGTTTGGTGATCCATCTCCATGTTCCATCAAGGCACTTGTTCGAAGACAAGGCTCTAAATGAGGCACACATGAATCATATGGAGAATTACAATAAGAAATTGCCAAGCATGAAAGTAACCCATCATCTTCATCATAGATAAAATAGACTCAACAATTGCAAGATGAAGTAATTGCATTCACCCAAGAGTTAGAAGTTAAGCAAGATTAGTTGTTAGCTAGTCATGTAGAAGAATTTAGCTACTAGCCATTACAAGAAAAGAAAAGCAATTCATGAATAAGAGTGCAATTGAAGTAAAGCTTGAATGAAAGAATGCAAGTAAAGTACTAGAAAATGCTCAAGTAGAGAAAGGAGATTGGATTAAACCTTGCTTCATAAGTTGTCACACCTTGATTTACACAAGCTTTCTCTCTCTCTACAATCTCTCTTTTTGCAGAATTTCTAGGGAGGAAGAAGACTAAGAGAAACAAAACCTAGAGAAAAATCAAAATACAATCTCTTTATCTATTCTCTCCTCTCTCCTCTCCTCTCCTCTCCTCTCCTCCTTGCGAAGGCCTTGGTGGTGTATTTATAGCCTCAGAGAGAAGCCTCTAGAACCCAGGTTGTTGGAGAAAATCTCGGGCTCAACGGCCCTGTAACTGCCGTGGAAATGCGGCAAAAGCCGTGGAAACGCGGCAAAATCTTGGCTGTTGAGGCTGAGATTTCTGGTGTGAGTTTGTTACAGGTTGTTAGCCACGTGGACCTTCTGGAAGTCTGACTTGGCGCGTGGATTTCTCCAGATCCTGGGCTCAACCTTTGGGCTCTCTTTTGGGCTTTGATTTATTCTCCTTTAATTCTTGATAATCAAAGGGATTTTGGGCCTTTTCTCTATTAGAATATGGACCTGCAAAAATAGAGAGAAAAGATTAAAAAATCACATTTTTATTTACAATATGCATGGTATGGATGTGGTAAAATATGCAAAAATGAATAACAATCACACCCCCATACCTAGCTTTTGCTCGTCCTCGAGCAAAAAGAAAGAAAAAGAAAATCCTAACTAGATTATTACACCACTTTCGTAGGTGACACGATTGCACTGAGCACGTGCAACAAGCCGTTAAACCTCTAGGTTACCCTAGAGGAGGAGTGTTGTCTCCTGAGGGTTTTCAGCGGATTGCACCCACAAAATCCATAAAGAAAAATAAAAGGGTTAGTGAAAATTTTGATCCATGTTTTAAAGATTCTTACTTGAGTTATAGGTTTCAGGTTACCCTAAACTTTTCATTCCTCTTATAGGCGTCTATTTGGAGTTTTGTTTTCATCTTAGGTTAAGTTTTTAGGGAAAAGATCAAAAACCGGATTTTGCATCAATCCTAGGATATATACATCTATAAATATGAAGGATCTTTCTTAGACTAAGTTCATTTATTTACTAATATATATAACATTTTTTTTATATACAATATTTATTTATTTACATTTCCTTAGCATCCTTAGGCTTTCTAATTTACCCTTGTAATGAGCCTCTTACCGATGACTCCCAAACCAGACGGTCTTAGGGCACCAGATGAGAAAACATCCTTAGGGTTAGAGGACTCGAGTAAAAAAGGCACGAAGGAATTTAAGGACTTAACCACCTTTAGGCGTGATTGGCAATGCTTCTTGAGGCACGACTAACCAGCTTAATTAGTGGCTAAGTATTTATTATTTATTTATATACATATTTTTTTTATATATATATTTTTTATATATATATATGTAAATAAAGTCACAAAGTCTATGATTAATCCTTCAATATGTTTAATGTATATATCCTAAAGAAAGAATTAAAATCTAGTAATCTTTCTTATCCTTTATTACTTAACCTAAAAATCTGACAAAACTCCTCTTTTCGACTTATAATTAGAAATCTTAGTTAAGAGCTTCCTTAATCCTAAATTCAAGCTTGATTCTTTAAACATGGATCAAGAATTTCCTTATTTTTTTTTAATTTTTTTCTCTTCTTTTTTTATTTTTCTAAAAGAAAATAGAAAATCTACTAAGAAAGATAAAATCTAAAAAGAAAATAAAAACCTAAAAAGAAAATGAAAATCTTAAAAATAAAAATAAAAAGCCTAAAAAGAAAATGAAAAATCCTAGGTTAGAATCTACCCCCCATACCTATCTCATGCATTGTCCCCAATGTATGCAAGATAAAAATGATGCGTGAAATAGGTAAAGGTTTTTTTTTTTTATTTACAAAAAAGTGCAAAAAATTATTTACAAGGAATATATACAAGTGTGACCATTACCTAGGCTTTTCTTTGGTCGTTTTTCTCTGGCCCGTTTCCCATCGTTCCAGTGTGTTTGTTTGCGCGAGCTTGGTTGGGAAACGAGTTCAATTACTTTCTTAGCCCTAGGCATCTCCAGCTTCAATTTCTCACTGTTATTCATCCGCATTTCACCATAATGTTCCCTAAAGAATTCCTTATCACCACTTTCACTTTGAATCTCATTACTTCCAATGTTAAGGAATTTCAGCTCCTCTCCATACAATTCTTCAAAACTCAGGTCAACATTTTCCTTAGGAAGTGTACAATCAGTTAACCTACCCCGAGTTGGCTCATCCAGACACATGAGCTCATCAGCGAAAAGGTCTTCAAAGGATATGTCAATTGGAGGTTCTTGAACTATATCCTCTTGGGATACAGTCATAGTTGGCTCAGTGAAAGTGAAGATATCTAAATCAACTTTCCCCTTTGAAAGGGTACTCGGCTAACAGGATTTTCCACTTCGAGAGAATCACAAACTTGTGACTCATCTTTTCCTATTTCCTCACAATTGTCTCTAATAAAGCTGACCTCAAATGTTTGATCTTTTGTTTTATGAGGCTGTGTGTGGAAGACATTCACTTCACGAGTCATGTCACCAAAGGTTAATCTCATTGATCCATTCCGGCAATTGATGATGGCATTTGCTGTAGCCAGGAATGGTCGTCCCAAAATGACAGGAGTTTGAGCCCTTTGATTGGAATTAGACACAGGTTGTGTCTCAAGGACTACAAAATCTACAGGGTATATGAACTCCCAACTTTGACAAGGACATCGTGAATTTCCCCCTTGGGTCTCTTGACAGAACGATCAGCCAATTGTATGGTCATTTGGGTCGGGAGAAGATCGCCTAACCCTAATTGTTGGTACACAGACAAAGGTAGAAGATTGATGCTGGCCCCTAAATCAAGTAGTGCCCTATTGATGGTAGTCTGTCCTATGATGCATGAAATGGTGGGGCTCCCTAGGTCTTTGTATTTAACAGGAGTTGGACCAGTGAGCAACTCGCTAATGGTTGATGCTAGGAAGACTTTTTAGGGACTTGTGTTTTCTCTCTTCTTGGTGCACATTTCCTTCAAGAATTTGGCATATGATGGCACTTGTTGTATGGCATCAAGAAGAGGGACATTGATTTGGATCTTGTTGAACATTTCTTTTATCTTCTCCATGTGAGCATTTGACTTGTGATTTGTAAGCCTATTTGGAAATGGTACACTAGGCTTATAAGGTTGCTCATCTACCTTTTCTTTACCCTTGGCTTTTGAAGTGGATGGCTCTGTACTAGAGGATGGTTTGTCAGAAGCTGGTTGCATTAGGATAGGAGGTGTTGGCTTTGGTACTGGATGAGATGATTGACTAGAAACCTTATTGTCTATCTGTTTTCCAGATCTCAGGGTATGAATAGCATGACAATGACTTGGGCCCGTGTCTTCATGTTTGGGATTTGGCAATGGCTGGTTTGGTAACAGTCCTTTTTGTCTCTCATTTACTGAATTAGCCAATTGCCCAATTTGGACCTGAACTTTATTCATATCCTGATGATAGTTCTTTGTAAAGGTTTCTAACATTTTCCTCAACTCTGATATTTCTGAATCATTCTGGGGTGGATGTTGATAATATGGAGACTGGAATGTGTTTGGTAGTATGGTGGGTTCTGAAAAGATTGTGATTGTGGTGGACTTTGAGATGGATGAACATTCTGTGAATTATGATTGAAACTGGGTGGGTGAGACTGAGCATTATATGGATGTGGAATTGGTGGCCTATGATGCTCAGGACCAGACTGACTCCACGAAAAATTTGGATGGTTTCTCCATCCCGAATTATATGTGCTAGAGTATGGATTGTGAGGTGGTCTGGTAAAAGCTGCATTCATGTTCTCCTGATATGATTGGGGCTGATACAAAGGACACTCCTCAAAGACATGGTTGAGATCATGACAGTAGGTGCAACCTAGTTTGATCAGAGGTGATGGGTTGACCTGATTGACCACAGAATTTTTCCTTGACTCAAGCAGTTCTATCCTCTTCATCAATTGTGTGATCTTGGCTTCCGCAGCTATAGAGGATTCTATGGAGTGCATACCAGTTCTGGAAGTGGTGGAAGTGGGTTTATCAGGGCATGACTCCCACTGAATCGTTTTCTCAGCTAAGGCTTCAAGAGATCCCACCCCTGATTCTCATCTTTCTTCAAAAATTCCCCTTGGCACATGGATTCAAGGAGTGTTTTCGTTTGATAGTCAAGTCCGTCATAGATAATTTGGCACTGACGCCATTTCTCTATGCCGTGATGAGGACATAGGGCTAGAAGGTCTTTGAAACGCTCAAAATACTTCCAGAACGGTTCGTGTGATTCCTGCTTGAATTGCATGATATTCTTTCGCATGAGGGCTGTTTTGTGGATGGGATAAAATTTCTTAAGAAAGACTTTTACAAAATCATCCCAAGAAGATATGGAACTGACGGGAAGATTGTAAAGCCATTTCTTAGCTAATCCTTAAGTGCAAACGGTATGAATCTTAACCTAACAGCATCCTCAGTCAGTTGGGAAATTCTTATCATTAAACATACTTCTTCAAACTCTCGAATGAAGAGGTACGCGTCCTCAGACTCTAGACCATGAAATCGGAAAGTGTATTAATGAATTGCGGTTTCAGCTCGAAGTGATTTCCATTGGGTTCAGGGAGAAGAATGCACGATGGAAGGGAGGTGCGAATCGGATAGAATCGATCTTGAAGTGAAACGTTGTTTTCCATTGTGTCAAGTGGTTGTGTAAGTGCAAGTGTAGAAATTCTAACAAGTCTTGCAGAATTTGGATCACGGAACCACTCTTGCATATATAGTCACAAACAACGTGCACCGATCACACCAGCGAAAAGAAAATAACAAACAATAAAAGAAAAATCAATCCAAGCTATCTGGGATTCTTGGACCTAGACGACTCCTAACTGATTAGATCACATCATGGGAGATTTAGTGTATACTTTGACCACAAGCTAATCAGCCAGGTAAGGGCAAGGTTGTTGGGAGGTTTTCCGTCAAAGACGTTCCTTAATTAAGTAACCACCAACTTTTGGACTTTCGGCCCTCAATCCCTTTCCTAGACACTGATTTTGTAAAAGTCAATTTCCAACACTTTTCCCCCTTAGGATAATCTCCTAAGTGAGTCCGGATGTCCCTAGGGCCAACGTCTATCAAATTTTATTACAAGCTTGGGATTGTGAGTGCTTGGAAAATGATTTTCGGGCTAAGGAAGGGTGATGAAATCTCCCACCTTATCTTATTTATGGGTGATGCCCTTAAAATCAGTTTGGTGCAAGTGTACAGTTATAAACAAACAAGGTTCACTCAAAGCTATAAAAATCAAATAAGGAGTGAGTCCTAGTCAATATGCAATGCACACGTACCTTGCTCCAGCACTCTTCAACATAAAATAAAAGAATTGAAAGACACGTGCCTAGAAATGCAAATGTCTAATCAATTTTTAACCTTGCAACAAATTTTTTACTGTTGATTATTAGCAGATATAAGGTGAAGCATACAAGAATTTAAGTATTGCAGCAGCTGTATTTTGCAGAGCAAGCAATCTGGCAGAAATTTGGTCAGTAGTTCACTCCTCCTTGCCGCAAATCTGCGGCTTTTGCCGTGGAATTGCGGCAATTCAGAGGACTTCTGGTTTCTGCTTTCAAGAGCAGAAGCCCAGAGCCACTTATATGTTACTGCAATGCAATTTTCTTGTTCTCTTCACCTGTAACCTGTAACAGAGAAGAAGATTCGTTTAGTTCTTCACTTGAAATCAAAAACCGTTGCTCTCCCCGGCAACGGCGCCAAAAATTTGATTGGGAAAAGGGATATAGTGTGAAGTTGCACAAATATTCAATAAAGGAGAGAAGGTTTAGAGTCAACCTTAGGTGCTTGATCACTTCACAATGTATTTAAAATGATCGATGTATCCTTTCCAAATCTCCGTAGTAGCACAAGCTATACGGGTCGAATCCATAAGGAGAGCTCACGATGGAAGCTTTACGGTTTAATGTGAAGATAGAAAACGAAGATTCTTCTTTGTTTTAAAAGAATGCAAAAGACATGGAAAAAGAAATGAAAGAATTGGTGGTTGGTGTGTACATGAAATGAAAACTATGAAATAAAATGAAAAGAATCGAAGACAAGATTTGCTTTGGAATTAATACTAAAAGAATGAAAACTTGTAGAAAACTTTTAGATGAGAAAGGCCATGACTAGCTAACATTACTAACTTGCTAACTTACTAATCTCCGTTAGGGTGATGCTTGCCTCATGTTGATTCATCGGCATATATTTGTCTTGCATGTTGGTCTAGTTACTTTCCCACTTGATTGAAGGGTAATCTACTTGGACTAGTCTTGTAGCCTCATTGATGTCATAGGCCTTCAAGATAGACTTTCAATGGTGGAATCAAAAGAGTTGCCACTCAAGGGATGCTAAGGAAGAAGATACAACATTCATTAATTGAAGTAAAGAAGTTGTAAAACAAATAGCATATGTTTGGTGATCCATCTCCATGTTCCATCAAGGCACTTGTTCTAAGACAAGGCTCTAAATGAGGCACACATGAATCATATGGAGAATTACAACAAGAAATTGCCAAGCATGAAAGTAACCCATCATCTTCATCATGGATAAAATAGACTCAACAATTGCAAGATGAAGTAATTGCATTCACCCAAGAGTTAGAAGTTAAGCAAGATTAGTTGTTAGCTAGTCATGTAGAAGAATTTAGCTACTAGCCATTACAAGAAAAGAAAAGCAATTCATGAATAAGAGTGCAATTGAAGTAAAGCATGAGAAAGAATGCAAGTAAAGTACTAGAAAATGCTCAGTAGAGAAAGGAGATTGGATTAAACCTTGCTTCACAAGTTGTCACACCTTGATTTACACAAGCTTTCTCTCTCTCACAATCTCTCTTTTTGCAGAATTTCTAGGGAGAAGAAGACTAAGAGAAACAAAACCTAGAGAAAAATCAAAATATAATCTCTTTCTCTATTCTCTCCTCTCTCTCTCCTCTCCTCTCCTCTCCTCCTTGCGAAGGCCTTGGTGGTGTATTTATAGCCTCAGAGAGAAGCCTCTAGAACCCAGGTTGTTGGAGAAAATCTCGGGCTCAACGGCCCTGTAACTGCCGTGGAAATGCGGCAAAAGCCGTGGAAACGCGGCAAAAATCTTGGCCGTTGAGGCTGAGATTTCTGGTGTGAGTTTGTTACAGGTTGTTAGCCACGTGGATCTTCTGGAAGTCTGACTTGGCGCGTGGATTTCTCCAGATCCTGGGCTCAACCTTGGGCTCTCTTTTGGCTTTGATTTATTCTCCTTTAATTCTTGATAATTAAAGGGATTTTGGGCTTTTCTCTATTAGAATATGGACCTGCAAAAATAGAGAGAAAAAGATTAAAAAATCACATTTTTATTTACAATATGCATGGTATGGATGTGGTAAAATATGCAAAATGAATAACAATCAGCATGCACAAACTATAGCCAACAGGGCCACGAGATCTGGTCAACCACCCTGTCGATCGATCCAGCCTAAAAATAATTTTTGAAGTAATTTTTGAAATCAAACTCAATTTTAAAAGTTTTGTATTGGTTGAAAAGTGTGACATAAGCTATGAGATACATGATATAAACTGGATATATAATTTGAAAAAATATGGGACATGTATCAAATATTAAACCTTGTAAAATATGAAAATGAGAAAAAACTAGGTATCAAAGGTCGTATTTTGAAAACTTGTATTTTATGTGTGTGACTTCTTGAGCATCAATTCTACACACTATACTTTAAATATTCTATCACCTAACAATTTACTTTATGTCTTCAAGCAATCTTCAAGAGGGTTTCTCCAAAATGTGAATCTTGATCGTCCAAACTCAAACTCTTCCCTTGAGTATAATTGAGACTAGAATACCTTCATTTTGAGAAAGAATACACCAGCAATATTCTTAAACCTGAAATACTTAGAAACACACAAACTTGATTAGTACCGAATAATGTCATGTGGTTTGTAATCATCAAATAAAACCAGAGAGTGTACCTCTGGGCCAACATCAAATTCAGTTCGCTTCGGTTTGCAGCTTTGGTATTAACATCATTGATTTAGTAGAAACATTAGATATTTTACTTGTTTTTTGTTTATGAGATGTTTTACTAGTCTTTATAATAAGATGGGCACTATTGATATTATGCTTCGGCTTGAGGGGAAGTTAAATTTGGTCACTTAAATTAGGAGTTTTTATGTTATTAAGAATTTTTAAGTTATTAAGAGTCCTACTCATATTAAGAGATGTATGTAATTGCTTATAAATAAAAGTATTGAGAGATGACCTATGAATCTCACTCTAGCTTTTCCTTAAAATTTGATAAGGTATCAAGCAACATTCATAATCTAAAAAAAAAGGTTATTGTTCATCATGAATAGTAATCGTCGGTATTATTCACACGGTTACTGTTCATCTAAAAAAACTAGTTGCCTTCAAGTTCAAAAACCCTAGACATCTCCATAATCCAAACCCTAGTCGTCATACTGGTTTCCGTCATCAACTGTTCTTACCCTATTTTGCAACCTATGCTACCTTTTTCTATCCGGCAACCCTGCTACCTTTCTTTTTTGCCTCTGATAAGTCTTGTTGAGGCCTTGCTATGCTCTTTAAGATCCTGTCATGATTGCTATTATGTTGTGCATCTGATATACTATCGCATCATTTACTATTGTTTTATCTGAATGTCTACAATGTGGATATATTGTAGACGTTCTCTATATTACTACTGGTTGTCTATCTTTTCTATCTTACAACCTCTGCGCTAAGGTCTCTTATCTTTGATCTACTACTGATTGTTGATTTCCTAGAGAATACAAAGTGTAAGTGCTGGAGATGGTTGTGGCTAAAATTTTCTATAATGTAGCCTATTAATTTAGTATTATGCCCTATACATGCCTATTATGTTTGACTCCTCTGTCTTTGATCACATGCATATGCTCTACGGCCCATTCCCTTGTCAGAATGAGTTTTTTTTTATTTAATATTTTTCAATATTTTTCATGTATGTTTATAAGAGATTCTTGATGTTATGGATAGAGAAAAGGAGTTGGAGAATGTTCCAAGATTCATGGAACTGACCTTTACAAAGAAGTCCACGGAGTCGGTCTTTAAGCTCAGGATCAAGTTCTTCAGGAATATATAGTGGAGTATTGACTATCTTAAAAAACAGCAAGTTGCAAGAGGAAATTTAGATAGTGCGAGAAAATATATAGAATAATAATGATATAATAATAAAATTAGGGAGCTTACAAGGTGAAGAACCTCTCATTTGTATCTTGCAGACTGTCCCCAATAAACGGGCAATATCCAAGTATCATACAATACAATGTAATACCCACAGCCCATTGAGGATCAATCGGTGGAACTAGCATGCAGATATGTGCTATAGGGAGAGAGGTAAAATCTTGTTGATAGTTTTTTAAACTTTGTTGAAGGTTAGCCAAAAATCGATGCAATCAATGTGTCATACAAGAGCGTATCGGTCGTATCAATGGTGATTGCACAATAGGAACCTAACCTAGTCGATTTGGTATTTAACTTAGTCGACTATGATACAAATTGAGAGTTGAAAAATGTGTTTCACTACAGACTAGTCAACTAGGCCAAATTCTAGTCGACTAATAAGAGTTATTAGTCGACTAGGATATTTCCTAGTCGACTAATGCGGCGGCAGCGGCCTGTTTTCAAATCTGATTCTGAATTCGTTTCTGATCCAAATAAGTGTTTTTGGTTTCTTTTTCTTCATGGTTTCTTTGGCTATATAAAGAGGTGTATTGTCCTCAATATTTGTAACCTGTAATTGATTGATTCAATAATAACTCTCTCCCCTTTCCCCAAGGACGTAAGCAAATTGTCGTACCTCATTACATCTTATGTTCTCTCTTTCTTTTCTTTGTTTACTTGTTCATGTGTTTGGTGCTATTCTCCGTATCTCTCTTCTCTGTTGATTGGATCTCCATACATGTATCAGAGCTTTCCGTGTTCATTTTTGTTCATGTGGAGAAAATCACTTAGAGATTGTCTCAGTTTCGTTCGGAGGTAAAGATCTGATCTTTCCTATTTGGATTTATTTTCACTAATCATTTTTCGCATTGTGTTGAGGAATCTATTCAGAAGATGGCCGAAGAAAGTCAATCCACAGTGAAATCCGTGAACCCACATCCGATGAAGGTCGATGTAGTAAAGTTTGATGGCATGAATAATTTTGGGATGTGGAGGTGTGAGGTGATGAATGCATTAACGGCATCAAACCTGAAGATACTCTATGATTAAAAGAAAAGCCAGAGGAGATTTATGAAAAGGATTGGGACAAGATGAATAGAACGACATATGGTCTTATAAGGTCTTGTTTTACACAAGACATCAAAGTATCATGTTCTATATGAGACGTCTGCAATAAAAATATGGGAGATTCTCGAGAAGAAATATCTGAAAAAGAGTATCGAGTTGCTTTTAAAGTGGAGGCTTTATCGCTTCTGGTTGAAGAAGGCACTCTCTATTACTGAGCACATGAATAACTACACAAAGTTTTTTTACAGATTTTGTTAATGTGGATGTGGATATCGAGTAAGAGGATAAGACGTTAATTCTTTTGATTCTCTTCCTGATGATAATATGAGATCTTCGTCCTCACCTTGATTAACGGGAAATAATCACTTAACTATATGTTGTGACAGCTGCTCTTGTAATTATGAAGTGAGGAAGAAGGATAAGCAAATCTTCTTCCAGTAGTACATCAGCAGAGGCGTTAGTGATAAGAGGCAGGAGCTCCATCAGAAAGCAAAGGTGTTCACAGGAGATCAAAGTCCAGATCAGGGTTCAGAGATTTGAAGAAGAACCAGTGTGCCTTCTACAAAGAGGTAGGGCACTGAAAGGTTGATTTCCAATGATCAAGGATAAGAATAAGGGAAAGAAGTCAAAGACCGAAGCAAATCTTACACAGGTGATCAGTATCCAATCGGGTTGTACTTCACAGGTAGATGGATCAAACTCAAACTATCTGTATTTTTATTCTCAATCACTCCTACCATAGGTTACTCAGGTGATTCTATTGTGGATTTGATTCAAGAACTACCTATCATGTGTGTCCCAACAGGGATTGGTTTTCAAGCTTTAAGAAACTAGATGGATGTTCTGTTGTCACGGGTGATGATCGTCCATATCATATGGAAGGGATAGGTACTGTCTTGGTCAAGATATTTATATAGGATGATGCAAAAATTGAAGGATGTGAGGTATGTACCTAACTGAAAAGGAATCTTATCTCTGTTGGTGCCTTGTGTTGGCCCAGAGGCCCTTCACTCTAGTTTTGATGATGACAAACTCGTGGAGTTATATACATGGATTAAAGTTAAGCTTCATAGAAGCACCCCCTTAACTCATGCATAGCAATAAAACAAATAGATATGCAATGAATGCTCATCATAAATATGCATAAATGAGGAAACAACATAAAGCAAATCCAAATACTACTCCCCTTTTTGCATAAACAAAACATATATGCATAGACAATAAAACAAACATGCATATATAAACTCAAATACTTCTCCCCCTTTTTGTCAATTCATCAACAAAGGGTAAAGATAAACTCAAAAACAATCTACTCCCCCATTTTGTCAAAAAAATCAACAACGGGGTAAAAACAAAAATTTTCTCCTCCTTTTTGTCAAACAACAGAAATCAATAATGAGGCATAAAAAATGTTCTCACCCTTTTTGTATAAAACAAACAATAAAGATACATATATGCGATATACATTCATGAAGAGGAAAGATGTGAAATTAACTCCCCCTGCATACATGCATTATATGAAAAGAGATGACTAGACTCTGCCCACATAACGCATAATATACAATATATAAAAGGAGATGTGAAGCTCCTCCTACACACGTGTAAGACATAGAGAAAAGCGATCAAGCTTCTCAATATGAGATACACTCAACATGAATCTATATATAGGGAAAATGTTAAGCTCCCATTGCATATAAGAATACATAGCAAAACCTTTGATACCAATTTATGATACCAATTGAAAATAAACAAAAAATTTTTAAGATACCAAAAGATACAATTGAAAATATCTGTAATCAACATATGATACAAATGGAAAATGAAACATTGTATGTTTTTGATACCAATAGAAATATATATGTATATGTAAAACATTATACTAATTGTAAATAAACACATGTTCAAGATACCAAAAGATACCAATGAAAGTAAACAACATTTTTATATTCCAAAATAATGCCAATTGAAAGTATCTTAAAACAACACCAATTGTAAACATCTTGTAATGTTGACACCAAATGAAAATATTTTTATAATTTTGATATAAATTGAAAGTGAAAGCCAAAATTTTTATGTAAACATTACTCATTTCAATCTAGATATCAATTTAAAATGAAACATGATACCAATTGAAAAGCAAACCAACTATTTGGTTAAAACAAATCATTTTGCAATAAAGATGCAAATTTAGAATAAAGATTTTAAGATTTTTGATACCAATATTGAAATGTTAGCATATTCCAAATTCAAATATTTTTCATTTTGAAACCAATTGAAAAATAATATACCATAAGAGTGGGAGTAAGATACCAATTGAAAATAAAATCAATTGAAAATAAAAATATAAAGTTCTCTCCCCCTTTTATGAATACCAATAAAAATGATGCATAAGCTTGTATAGATACCAATTTGAAAATAATTGTCATTAAGGACTAAACCAAGCTTAGCATAAACATAATTTGTACTTTAAGATGTAAAGGTATAGTAAACACAATCAATCATATATATATGTATGAAATGAAAATCACCTAGAGGGGGGTGAATAGGTGATAATGCTAATCAATGCCCAA